>VMKM01001899.1:0-102785 GCA_008360985.2 Macquaria ambigua
AAATTGGCTTGTGGGCAAAAGCGAGTAATTGAAAATCCCCCCTTGAGAGGGTCTCTCTTCTGATTTGTTGTGGGGGAAGAGGGCTTTTTTTTTTTTTTAAAGAACAATTTAAAAAAAACTCTCTTTATCCCACACTTTCCCCCTCTTTCTTTTTCACCATCTTTCTCACACATTGCGGAGAAATACATTATGAAGCAGCACCATTCTTCTTCATCCTCCCTCGGTGATGGAGAGAGAGGAGGGACAGACTGTCCAGAATAGATAACGAGCAAGGAGACTGGCACTGAGGAGAGGAAAAGGAGAGAGAAAAAAACAGAAAATAGAGGGAAACAGGTAGAGAGAGAAAGAAGAAGACAGAAAAAGAAGCAGAGAAGGCAAGAAAAGAAAAACAGAGAATTAACTAGGATTGTTCGAAATCCTCTTGGAGACTTAGAGTCTCTTTCTAATTCGTCTGTGCCGTGTTGGAGGCTAGTTAGCGCAATGTGCAGGGGAGGGGTCAGGATTTACACCAGGGGGGGCACTTGAGCAGGAGAGTAGGGTTATGTCCCCCCTGCACCTGCCTGGTCTGTATCTTTGTATGTTTGGCAGGAAGACAGACTGAAAGATGGCCCAGTAAACAGACAGCTATACTGAATGATAGACAAGCTCTGAGGCTGGTAAGACAGACAGAGAGGAAGATAGACAGACAGACAGACAGACAGACGGGTACACAGCCTATTCCAAGTGTCAGGCAAAGAGCCAGGCAGACATCCAGTGCCGGCACAGTAGACAGAGTGCGATTCATTGTCATTCTATGCAGTGTGTGAGGAAGAGACAGAGAGAAGGAAAGAAAGCAGAGACAGAAAGAAAGAAAAAGGAGCATCCCTGTGTTTGTAGCTTCTGGAGAATCTCACTTCATCTGCATCCACCTCAGTCAGTACTGTGGCAAGCCCATGCACTAAAAAAAACGGCCGGGAAGGAGGGGGCTGTTACTAGAAAGGAAATACAGGTTGGAGAGAGAGAGAGAGGGAGGCAGGCAGAGAAACAGAGGGAGAGAGCAGGTGTCGGAAATCCTCCCCTTCATCTGCTTGTCATTTACTCCTTTATGTTCTCTCGTCGTCTGGCGAGGTGATTGGTTTTCTGATGCCGGCGTTCCTCTGCTCATAGGCCCTCCGCAATCCCCAGGAAAACAAGAGGTGGGCAGACAGAGGAAAGCAGAAAAAGACAGCATAAAAGCAAAGGTGGAGCCACATTTTGATTGACTAATTTTTCACCCCTTTCTTTTCTTATTTGTCAAGACGGGCTCTTGTTATTTTGTTTTTAAAGTAAGAGACAGAAAGAAGAAAAACACCAGCCCAGTCAATTCCTCATTCTCTTTGTACACAGAATTGAACCTTTCATCAGTTGTTGATTTTTCTTGCCTTGTTCTAAAGGGATTATTTTCTTCATCTGAGTATAAACACTGGAATCCTCTAGATTCCCTCTATATGTCTTCACCCCTAATGACACACTGTGAACCCCTCTGACTGCCCCACGGCGTCCCCCCTTCGGCTGAAGAAGTACTAAAGACCCTGTGGTCTCAGATCTCAGTGCCTATGTTGACTCACTACTACAGCGATAATATGGCACAGCGCCTCTGATAACGTCTGATTCATTCTGTAAGTAGGTCTCTCTCTCTTCTCTTCTTTGTGTGTTTATGTATGTGTTCACGTGTACGCTGCATGTCATTAGCGTGTATTCCGCTCATGTATGCAGAATAACAGACGTGGTCTGTCTTTCTGCAGTGTCGGTTTTATGGTGTCTTCACAACGGATCTGCTTTCCTGTGCTTCCTCTGCTCCAGGCAATTTGAGCGTGTGTGTGTGTGTGTGTGTGTGCGTGTGTGTGTGTCTGCCAAAGAAAGAGATTTTGATCTTACAGCCAAGCTTACAACAGCATCAGAGTGGTGTCAGAAAGAGGCAAAGGAGGTGCCTTTCTGTTTGTGTGTGTGTGTGTGTGTGTGTGTGTGTGTGTGTGAGTGTGTGTGCACGCCTACATATTGGTCCTGAGGTTAATTTGAACTAATTAGTGGTGAGTATTTTTGCTTCTCAGAGCAGTTTTTGGGTTCTGTGTCAGTGTACTTGCATTCATTAGGGTGAGATGGAAAGGGGATGGGGGGCTAAAACTGAAGAGGGTGAACCAGCTAATGAGAATGACTCTGATTCCCTGACTAGTTCTTTGTTGCCTCCATTTCACATCTAATGCCCTGAGCATTACACCCCGGCTGCATATCATTTCAGCCTCCTTTTTATCTCCCTATGTGTTGCCTTGGATGAAACTCTATCCTGAGACCCAGCCTCTGCAATGTCCTGCATATTACTAAGCCCATCTATCTCCGCGGACACATCCACATCTTTATACACTCCCACAGTCACCAGGCCCTGCACCGGGAGACGCTCAATCAAGATAGTCCCTTCAAACAGACCAATGAACTGTGAATAACGCCATTACACAAACTCCCAGCTCAGAGCGTTACAGAGACAGAAAGATTGGGAGGATGGAAAAAAAGGAAGGGAAAAGAGAGAGAGAGAGAGAAAGAGAGAGAGAATGAAAAACATTCTGGAGATAGAAGAACAAGAGCAGAAGGGGAATGTGAGAGGAGACGGAGAGTGTGAGACAGAAAGCAACAGAGAGGAGGACACATAGAGGAGGGAGGGTGAGAAACAGAGAGGGAAAAGGGAGTGCATGGGTCTAGAGGGGCCGTGGAGCAGGAAAAGACCTCTGCTACATGGGAGCACTCTGATGGGCTTAGCAAGGCCCCGCTTTGTTCACACTGTTGGTCAGTCTCTCAGAATTAAGATTACTAAATAATACGATTACCGCAGCTGCACACTGATAACACACTGCTTCCGATCCCCTTTGTCACTGTCAGAAGACCCAGAGAAGAGAGGAGGAGTGGCATATGATGGCATCAAAGGCATGACAGTACTGATTACATTACACTGTCACAAGGGCCCACGCTTCACAACATGGCTTCTCTGCTTGCCGCTAAGTGAAAGTGGAAAGAGTTGCTGTGACTTTTCATACGACGAGTGGCCGTAAACAAAAGGATACAACAAGGATACTGAGGCAAAAATAATGTCAGCCCGGGTTTTTTCATCAAATGGATGGATGTTATGTCATTATGTCCAATCACGTGACATAAATTTTGACTCGCCTTATCATTTCTTCAGTTGTTAATGTTGCACTGTCAGCTCCAACAGGCACTAAAAACAAGTAAACAGGGAAACCTCTCAGTATATTACCTGATTCCACACGTGTAAACATAAACCAAGGCTCTCGTGGTGAGACATCTGCCCCTTATCTCAATGTTTTACACCGTATCCTCTGCGTGGGCTATTTGTTTCATGTTTCCGTGCTTGACAGCTTTGACACGGATTCCTGCCAAGTTGACCTTGCAGTTTAAAGTGTAATAAAAGCTGAATTCCCAGGCTGTGTTGCACATCGATACGTGTTTTCTGGTAGTTGATAAATGGTCTCCCCCCCCTGGGAGAGGGTAAAAACAAGCAGGCAGCAGAAACCGCTGTCCAGTCCTTCTCAGCGGAAGTAAAGTACAACCGTCTGAACCCCACTGCTCCCAGAGTAGTGAGCTAATATCAGGGTTGGGCTAGGCTCAAACCCCCTCCTATGAAATATGAAATATCCCCACTCTCCTCTCAGCAGGAGCATCCATTTGCCTGCAGAGCTAAAGATTAGCTGGGAACAGGAAACAGAAAAGACGCATTTAGCATGTGATGGTATAGTATGAGAGTAACAAATAACAAACCAGAGCGGAGGGCACAAAACGAAATCAATGAAATATGACACACAGCACAAACATGTAGCTTAAAACAAGCCCTAAGCCACTGCAAGTTGGCAACCATTCATTTCAGTTTCTGTTCCTGTGCAGCACATTTGTCATCGAGTGGAGGTTTCGTGTACATGTCATGGAGTGTATTTGCTTCAGTGACATCGAATGAACTTTGACCCCAGGCCCTCCCTAGCTGAGCCCCATAGTCACAAAATAACTGTATGAGTCACTCTGTAGAACCAGTACAGCTCCAGTCAAAAAGCATCCATGTTGAAGCACATGCACTCTGCTCAGCAAGACCAAACACGCAGAAACAGAAAGGCAATATGGAGATGATGAGCCAAATTATTAGTTACGTGTTCATGTCATTCGGTCTCCCCTTTTAAAGTGCTTTTCACAGCAGCAGTGTACTGTGTTGGTACAGTGTGCTGTACAATCATTTCACTTGACTTGGTCTAAATTGTGGCAGAAATGCACATGGTTCATGAGATAATCTTTCACGTTGGGTTTCAGAGCTTTCCATTGCCCCTGTTTGTACCAGTTAGGTCCTTTCAGATCAGTGATCCCATCATCCCTCAGGGTTTTTTTTTTCTAATCGCAGGTTTAAATTTTTATTTGCTGGTTCCAATTGTGCTTGACAATATTGTTCCTTGATAATTCTCCACTGCATCATTAATCATTTTACAGTTCTTTGGTGGGAACAGCTGTTCTTTCTTCGAAGGTGGTCGGCAGCTGTTATTTCTTTAACTGTGCTGTAATGTAGCAGGGGATGCTTCATTCTTCTCAAAAAGGTATACAGTAGTGTTATAGCAGGAATAGATAATTGTTAGACTGTTATCAACACTGAATCCAATATCTTCTTATCAACTAGGGACTGTGACTGGCTTCTGCTATCATGCCCCATGATGCCTCTTGCGTGTTAGTTCACCCCTGAAGTGTCTCAGACAGCCCCAGCTCCAAAGCGAGCCAGGCTAATTTGGGATATGAGATCTCTTCCAACACCAAGCAGCACTTCAGTTTCCTCTGCCTTCAATCTTCCGCCGCTTGACCACCAGCGCGAAGCACTGCAGCCTGCACTAAACCTTTGCTCCTCATTGCCTAATGGAGCACAAAAAATGGCCCTGTTTGCTTAGTCGTTTGTCCACTCCTGCTTGCTTCAGGCTAGCTGGCCTTGGGGGAAAGATTGAGTGAGTGTATGAGTGTGTGTGTGTGTGAGAGAGAGAGAGAGAGAGAGGAGGGTGACAGGAAATGGACATTAGGACACACATGCCCTTTCCATAATGTGCTCCCGGCTGGGCTGTTTGGCTGGCCATAAAGTGAATGCCGCTAATGGCCTCTCAGTTAATGGAGTCATTAAGATTGGATTGCAAAAAGATAAAAGCAATGTGTATAATGTGTGTGAACCGGGTGGAAGTGTGATCGTTTGTATATGTGTACTGTTACTGTAACCGCTTTGTGTATTTCTAGTTATTTAGTGCTTCAATAGATACACCCAGGACAACACTAAAGGCGGCAGTGACACTCTCCTGCATTAGCATTAGTAGAAAAGGTCAGTATTCTATCAGTGTAATTGTAATGCGGTCTGAGGCTCAGGTGATCAGTCCTGACCCGGCCTGTCCTAATCAGTCGGCTGGCGGAGGCTCAGAAAGTCACAGCTATAATGTTTCACCACTAGATGGCCGCTTCCTCGTGCGCGTGTGTAAGTGACAAAAGTTGATAGGCTTCATTTAAGGTCATTTCAGGACCTGTCCCCGAGAGAATATGGCAAGGCTGGCGAAAGGCATTCTGGGTAGTGTTGCGTGTTGTTTTCATGGTGGCATGACTGCTCATTAAGTCTATGTCAATTTCTTGATTCTTACCAGAGGGTTTGCTTATGTCACTGACTGTGCTCATCATGTTTTGAGCTTCAGCTGCGGTCGGTCCAGCTTGCCTCATTCACTTGTTGTATTCAGTGAAATGCAGCCTTTATTGCACCACAAGGGAAAGCTAGTTTGCAGGCAGAATTAGCATTAAATCACAGGATAAAAGAATTAAATCAGAATAGAAAACTCTTTTTAATTAGGCCAGACAGAGAATCAATTGTTTGACTGCTGAATTTTGTGTATGTTCACAATTGTTTTTCCCAACTTTGCATAACTTTTTTAAAACTCAAAATAGAGGTGTATTTTACTACACTGTTTACAAATATTCCACACTCAGAAACCTTTGCCAGCCTCATGATAATAACCATATATCTGTCAAATGGTGTCAGTCCATGTATCAGAAGATCAGAAAATAAATTTCAGAGTGAAAGAGCATACCTTTTAATCTAAGCAGCTACTAAGCAGGCAAAGCCCGTAGCTGGAAAATGGAGTCTCAGCAGGGGATGTCATACTGCAATCACTGATCAAACCTGTCTGCAGACCCCTGAGGAGGCCTGAGGGGGTCATGCTGCAAAATAAGGAAAACTGGTTTAATTTCACTGTTATTTTTTTTTTAGATAGAATCTGTGAGGGCATATTATAGGAGTGACTGTTCTGATCAGAGATTTCATTATCGTTAGTCATCATAGTATTAGCAGTTGTACAGTTGTAAATGATAGTGGATTAAATTATATGTGTATGTGTTTGGGGAGCCTTTTTGGGAAGATGTTTGAAAAGCCCATATTTAGACAGATTGACTACAGTAGAAGGGCAATGCCTTTTATTACAGTATGAGCTGAAGCACTCTGCAAGCAGTCTTGCCCTGTTCATCCACTCTGGTACATTTCTACATAATTGCTTTTGTGTGAAAAATTCAGTCATTCAGGTAACAGCATTGTCAGCCCTGGTCTAGTGAGTCTATTTTACATTTTAATGTTTCACTGTGGCCCCTGCTGAGCGGCAGTTTGCCTGACAGTGTAATAATGGCACTCATCATGATATCTGCAGGTATTGCCTCTCTCTGAAGCCGATCATTAATATACGTAGAACTCAGCTCAGCTCTGCCAGACTCAACAGGACTCCACAGTGGACCTGGATCGGATAGAACTTCCACATATTTGCTTTAACGTACTTGGACAAACAAAATGCTGTTAAAATATTAGCGAAGTTGAAGACCAGCCATGTAGTGTTTGCAAGAGAGATAAAGCAAAGTAGTAGTTGTTGTTTATTGTGTCATTCACACGTAACAGTGCTCAGCCCACGTGGACTTGTGTGTGACCAAATATACCGTTGAAGTGGTGAAACAACATTTGCCAGAAAAGAACATTAAAACATTACACTGCAAACAAAGAACTTTGTCTCCTCTCCCAATATCTGCAAATAAAGTCTGTCACCAAAAATATTGCTTTTCTGAAACACAACATTTTACAAAAAAAAAAGTGTAGGCCTTAAATCATTATATAATGAACAATAAAACATAAAGTCATCATTTCAAACAAAGCCTATACTCTTCTAGGAGACCATTAAACCTGCCTGTTTCTATAAATAATCTTAATGTAACTGAACATAACTGTGCGCATCTTTGAGATATTTGCTTTTTGGTTCAATTCTTCTTGACATAAGGTGTTTAACTGTAGTGATTTCTTATGAGACAATATGTTCATAATTTAGGTTTTGTGCCCAGCATCAATAGACCATCTTTGCTTAGACATAAGGAACAATTTGCGCTGTCATGAATATTGCACTGTAATTTTATTAATAAATGAATCCTAAAAAATAAAGATTTCACCTCACTAGTTCAGGCATGTCCATGCAAAATGTCCCAAATTAAACATTTTTGGTAACCTCCCTTACTTTTGAAGTTTTCCATCCCATATCATGACTGATTTTCATCTCAACTTGATATCTACGAAACATGACACAGCATTTTCTCAGGAAATAATGGCTAGCTTAAATGTACATGTCAGGAAGTTAATGAAATCACCCACCTGAGAGTTTTCATCTCTTATATCATTATCAAAATAGTTTGGTATTAAATCATCCTTATTTGTGGCATTTTCTACCTGGCCAGACGTCAGACTCCAGCAGATGCATTATCCTCTGTTAAATAATCTGTAAAATGTTAATTCACTGAACAACCTTTTGGATACTTTTATCGCTTCAATTAGTCAGCCACCCAGCTTTTTCCAGCATTCGTTAACAAAAACTGTAGACAGCCAAAACTGCAGGCTACTGATGTATTACACATTAAATACAAGAGATGCCGTCTCTGCTTCGTGTTCCTAAAATATAGTCTAAGGCCAAATTTCACCACCAATTCCATGTTTTGTCTCATTGTTTCCACAGCGCTGGTATTTTGGGATTGTGAGTCAAGAGCCTGCAATCAGCTCCGCCAATCAGAAGTATTAACATGCGAGTCAGTTCCAGCTCAGTTGCCTCGGTCCAAATGGTGATGCAGCAGTTGATTATGGGCTACTCTGCCTGATTTTAAACTGCTGAATATTTAATTGACTCAATGAAACATAATACTCCAAATGGGCTCATATCATGTCATTATAACAGAATTTAAAAAATACAACAGATGTGATTAATTAACTCATTTGTGGTTTTATGGGCTTCAGATTTCCGCTAGTGTGTGGTGGGTCTGGAAAATATGGCAGCATTTTTTTCTGCTGAGTCAAAACTTGGCTGCGATGACAACCCCCCCACCACTGCCCCATGCTGCAACCACATACACACAAGTGTCATGAAATAATAGAATATTATCTGCATCATTGCCTTTTTGAGGTATAACTTTCACATGAGCTTGGATGTAAAATGGTAGCCTGTGAATAATGTAAATTCAGACACCCAGGGAAGGATGTGTTGACAGTAATTAAGCTCATATGGAGGTGTGCGTGTCATAAAGTAAAAATGCTTCGCTAAAGCAAAGCAACTCTTTAAATGGTTTGACAACTTCCTGAGGGCGATACTTTTCTTTTTCACTTAGGTTAAACAATAGCAGCACATCATCCAAGAGGCTCAGTTAAAATGAAAAACAATTTTTATTTCTGGTTCAGTGGTACTTCATGTAATCCACAGAGTTGTTTGACCAGTGTTTATTTCAAGTCCTCCTGAGCTATTCACTTGCTCAGGAATCAAAGTCTAAAGCTCGAGTAATTTATCTAGTGCTTTTCTCCGAATCTCCAAGCGCTGCGGTGATTTTTCAGTTTCACCAAACCAAGAAAGGTTAAAGTCGCATGAAAACAAAATGCTTTATGTGTGCGCGATGAACTGCATTTGTACACAAGAAGATTGAGCATATGTCTATTGTATGTCTGTTTATACATGAGCATCTGACGTAACCTTTGTGTGTACATGTGTGTGCCATGTTTACGTGTACCGGGCTCATATGTGCAATATAAATGTTGCGTAGCCGTTTTTTTTCCATCTGTGTCAAGACGATTGATCTGCCAAGACGAGAGCCATATTGTGCTGTCCATGTGTGTTTATAATTCCTTTGAATTCCATACATGATGAAATCCTGAGGGAGGGGGTTTCATCTGTGCATTCTGCCGATGTCATGGTTAGCGCTGGTGTGTGTTAGATGCCAGAATCGATGTATTTCACACAAGCAGAGCTGTGGTCATACTGAGAGGCACAGAGGATTTCAGACTGCTCATGAGACTGTCTTTGAGTAAGACCGGCCGCTGATCCACACAGGTGATACCAGCCTATTAGCACCTGCCGTCAGCCTCAGCTCTGCTGTTTGCAGCAGTAGAAAATAATATAAGAAAGTCAGTAGGACAACATGGGACACAACATGTTGTGTGTTTTACTTAAAAGCTGCTAGATAAAAGCTGTTGAGCATTGGTAATTAGTGAGCAAATTGGGGATCAGGAATAGATTGTAGGTATTATATACCAGGTGCTATATTGACTTAATTTTATTTAATGGCATCTAAAACTGCAATAACTGATTTCTTTTGACCACTTGGAGGCAGGTGAAACAAGCCCTAAACACACAACTGACATATTATTATGTCATAAAGTTGATATGGCGAACGTGTTAGCAAACAGTTGCGTATTTAAACACCCAGCCACCAACCAGTCGCTACCTTTGTCTGTGTGCTGGGCAGGTAGCGTACAGTGGGCTTTTAATGTCTTTTCACTGAAAACAGCTGCCTGCTGCATGTGGAAACAACACTGATGAGAGTGGTGAGAGTGAACCGAAACAGCAAAGCCAAAACAATGAACTGAAAGATGCTAAAATGCTCTTTAGGGCTGAACTGCAGGAACTGCAGAACTGCAGGAACTGCAGAGTCGGAAGATACTTCTCTGTGTCAAAACTACAAACAACCCCTTTCACATTACATACAGCAGCCTTAACAGTACAGTTAGGAATAATCTGCATGATACATCAGGAAATAAGATTTTGGGCTTGTAAACTGATTGTATCCTGGTGGAAATCTAAATACACACCCGGTAGCTAATTAGCAGTTATATGTTGTTTCCCCTAGTGAAGATTCATTGTTTACCCAACAACGTCAGACCTTTGCCCACTCCGACAAATGAGGACAAAACACACCATCATTTGCATTGCCTGAAGATTTGCGTAACCTCGGCTCCTGATATCAGCATTTTCCAATTTCGCCATCGCTGGCCTCAATGGGACATAATCAGTCGCTAGCAGTTGGCCAGTGGCACTTGCTGGTGATATCCTGTCCATGATAATAACAGCGCCGTCTCATAAGGGGATAACCTGCCTTATTGCTCAATGGATTTACATACAGCAGGTAATCATCAGGACCGCAGGCTATCTGTGACTGATGGTGTGTGTCAGCACTGTACATGCAGCCTTTGTTTTCATTTGGCAATCAGGCCTGTCGGGCCATGCTGCTGCAGAGATCAATGTACCGTTTGGATGATTGTAATGTGTGTGATTGTCTGTGTGTGTGTGTGTAATTCATCTAAATGCTTACCTGTGGGCCATCATCTTTGCTGCCTCCATGTATCCATCTCACTCAGTGTTGCTGTGAAGCAGAGAAAACATAGGGCTCCTTTCTCAGGAGACCACACCATTACAACAGCAACCTGATTTACTCTCCCACAGAGGCTTTGATATTAAAACACTATTGTACAATAATCCATTTTAAAAGAAAACCCAAATTCAGAAATATGCTAATAAAGGGAAGTGTGTGTGTGTACAACCGTATCCTCCAAGGCTTCTCTAGTGAGGGGACATTGGAGGCAGAGGGGAGGAGGTGTGGGGGAGAGGAGATAGGAAGCGATAGCTCAGCAGAAAGGTGTAAAGTCCTCCAGTGGCTAGCTAATCTGCCAGGTTTAGGACGGCCGGCTTTCTCCATGCCCTCATGGAGGAAGGGGAAAGCTCTGTTGGGCTCACCTTTCAAGCCGCCTGGTCCACAGCCACAGGGGGAAACCCAAACACATCGATTAGCCGTCAGGAGGGGTGGAGACAGTGAGGGAGGGGTGGACCTACTCTCTCCCTATCCTTCCCTCTCCCTCCACCTCCTCCGACCACCTCCTCCAGCTCAGGCCACTGCTTTCTCACGGGAACATACGGGTACCGCGGAGAGAAGATTGAGGATGGAAGGAAAGCAATCAAAAATGAGGTGGATGAAAAATGAGAAAGGTGTGTTGAGCGAGAACAATCCACAAAAAGAAAGACAGGAATCAAACAAACAGGTGAGCCCAGAACAGCCGTGTTTTGTTTTGCTCTGATCATTAGCCAAAATCTGGGAGCGTGCTTGTGCACAAATGCGCATGCGTGTGCCTACGTGTGTGTGTGTGTGTGTGTGTGTGTATGTGAGTGTGCGTGCACGGCAGCTGCTGAGTTGCTGTGTTTATCTGTGTGAAAGCTTTACGGTAAATAAAGCTCGAGTCCTGGCAGGGAGACAGGTGCAGCAGGCTGGGCCAAAGGAGAGCTACTGTAACTCAGGAAGAGAGAGAGGGAGAAAGAGTGAGAGGAAGGGAGCAACTCTCCTGAAAGTGCCAAACGGACAATCTTTTGAAGTGGCCCATATTGGCATATCATGAATAAACATGAGCAATGTTTGCTTTCGAGCAAAGCAAAGCTGAAGGTGTGAGGCTCATTAGAGACCAAGAGGCCATGTTGATAAAAGAACTGTGGCCATGATCATTTACTGCACTGAAAAGCGCTGCGAGTTCATCCTGTAGTGTTTATCATTTTAACCCTGATGTTCATCTAATCATGCATGCACTGATGAGAAAGAATGGAGGCACTAATTAAAAAGAAAGTTCCACAAAAGTGTACCATGTAGACATGAAAACATCTGAGATCATCTAAAGTACTGTATTATCTATTCATTGCTCAGTATTTCAAAATCACCTACCAATTATGCTGTCAACTACCTAATGATACTATTTTGTCAGCACATTTATTAAGAAAACCATTATAATAATCTCTAGAGTTTCACTGAAATGCTATTTTGTAGGAATAGGTTTCACATTTTTTAGTCGCCGGAAATAAACTGATGATAATGTCTATTACTGCTGATAAGGATACCGCAAATTACATAACTCTCCCAGCACTTCCACTCCAAATCATAACTCATCTATAGGCACTTGGAATATTAACCCAGTGCTCCCCCAAGGCTGAGAATATGAACCAGCACCTTATAAGCCCATGCAACCCTGTGCAGCGGTGGTGTGATTAGAAAACCTGCTTGGTGAATTGCTAATACACTTGCTGGAGTTTGATAGCCTCCAGTATAGCAGGCTGCTGGTTATGAATAACCCTCTGCATAACTGACCCTCCCCCACATCACTCAGGGTGAAATACACAGTTTTCACAGCCTTTCCATCTGTGTTTTAGGCTGTGCACTTTAAGTTTTTTTTTTTTTCTAGCTAACTGAATACATGTCAGAGCATGGGGTTCATCTGAAAGCATTAGAGGAATCAGTAACAGCCCTTAAGTCTTTCTGAGGCGGATCGGGGTGGAGATTAAGCAACATCGGTTAAAGGGAGACGGGAGGGGAAATGTGTTTTGGTCTTATAGGCGTCTGACAGCTCCTCTATAATAGGGAGCTAATCCTTTTTATACAGTGTAAGGAACACACACTGTATCCTACACACATTGGCAGCATCCAAACACGTACACAGATCTACCACATTCATGCAGGCACAAAGCACACACACACACACACACACACACACACACACACAAACGAGTGCATGCACATACACGCTCATGGGCACAGACACATGAATTCATAAACACTAAACACATAAACAAAACCGTACATAAACAGGCGTCTCAGCAGTGTTGGCTGAACTGATGAATGGAGAGGTCCTTGAACTGTTTATAATTTCTTGATGTGTTTCTTAATTTCAACTTGACATCTGTCAAAACTGCTCAGGCGACTGTAGCCAAATAAATATTGTCCTCCTACCAAGACCATGGTCAGGAAATATTAGTCCAAGTCATGCTAGTGGCTAAGATGCTAAAGGAGTGTGTGTGGTTACTCCTGGCACGGGACTACAAGCCATTTAGACACCAAATTGACTCATTATAAGTGCTAATGACAGGTGTCCCTTTGTGTTTGGTTTGCGGTATGGAAACGCTGCCAAATGCCTGCCATCACTAGCGTCAAACACTGCGGTGTGCAGTTATTCTGTAGGATGAGGCGCGTTATCTATTGCTGCGCACTCGTTCAGCTCATTAAAAATTAATTGATATGTGACATTTGATATCCATTGTTGAATCACTTTAATGACATTGATGTGACAGACTCAATTCAGCCAGTTAGGCTGCATCAGGGTAAGAAGTAATTTTGTCCCTCCCGTCATTATCTTCCTCATCTCTGTGATTGCACAGACCAATTAAAACAGATTAACCTCCCATCCGGTTCACCCCTTTTTGCCACACAATTGTTGTGTCATTTATAGAGCATCATGGCTGAACTGGGCTCACTCTTTGTTTTTTGTTCCACTCTCTCAGGGGCTGTCGAAAGTAATAATTGTGTTACTTGCTCTGTGATATAGCGGTGCTCTCTGTTCCTTTCGGCTCTGTATTGAAATCTTGATCCTGTCCCTCTGCAGTGGCTATCTCCCTCCGTATCTGAAGAACTGATGGTATCTCCCTCCCCCTGTGAATTTCCTTCTCTCCAGCTGAATTACCCATTCTCCCCCTATGGCTCTCTTTCTCAACTTTCAATATTTCCTCTCTGGCTTCCCTATCGTCTCCCCTTTATCTTTCCTTCACCACTACATTTCCTCCATCTTGCTCTCTCTGTCTTACTCTCCTACCTTCTCCTTTCTCTCCTCTGTCCACCTCAATCGCTCTCTTCTGTTTCACTTCAGTCTAACTCGGTATCCTAAAGATGCTTTGCATGTCTCTGGCCAGGAAGCATCAGAGTGTAACCTGCTAAATTGGAACGTTATGGTGAGGCAACACACACGCATGAGAAACTCTTGAGTTAATGGACAATTTACCTCACCTCATTGTTATAGCCTTTACATTCATTAAACTCTCTCCTCTGCCTCTCTTTATCTTTCACCCATGCACTCACTCCTTTACTCCTTCATTCTCTCCTCTCTTTCTCTGCCCTGGTTGTCTTCATCCTAAAAGCCAGGCCACATTCTTCTTCATTGTGTCCTACCTACTGTATATTTCCTGTGGCTCTGGTGTTCCGCTCTCCATCTCCCCTCCGGCCTGAGCTGTCCAGCCTGGTTCCTCCAGCCCCGCTGGAGTAAATGGTAAAATAATGGTAACAGCCAGCCATAAATCAACTCAATTGAAAAACATCACCATTAGAGTCTCCCTCTCTTTCCCTCCCTCATCTGCTCTTTTCTGTGCCCTTCACCTTTGTTCCAGGAGGGAACGAGGGAGGGAAAGATGACGATTAGCAGGTGTTGTGGGGGAAAACAGAGGCTTCCAGAGAAGGTGAAGGATAATGAAAAATAAATACAGCACATGCGTTACTGTGTATGTGTGTGTATTTGTTTCTGTGCACTTATGTTTTGTGTATTTGTCGATTTCAGAGAATGAGATCCAGTCTATAAGCTCTTACTGGTATGTGGATGCTATGTGTTCTGTCCTGACCTGAAGCTTAGAGAAGGCTCATGCGGAAGGAAGAATATCCTTGTGTCAGCACATCCGCAATCCGTTTGTGTGTGTGTGTGTGGCCACGCATGTATTATAGGCTTAAGGGAGGGAAGGGAAAAATGCACCACAGTGAGACAGATAGCGCAAAATGGCAAAAAGAAAAGGAGTGATAGTGAGAGATCATCATGGTAGTAAGAAACTTGCAACAACGGGTGGTGAGTGAAGCGATGCGTTAAATGTGATACGACACAGGGACATAATCATAGACACACAAAGTCTTCTATCCTCATTCATAGAAGACAAATGCATTGACACACACGCATCCATGCACACACATATTTAGTTACAGCAGCTGATTGCAGGCAACGGTGCGTTGTTCAAGCTTTATTGGACCAATAAAAGCCAGCGTCAGGCTGAGGCCTGTCTGGGTTTGGTTGCTGTGGTGATGCTTGCCAAGGTACATGGCAGAAAGCAATGATGGAGGAAGTATTTAGATCCGTTACTTAAACAAAAGCAACAATGCCATAAATATTCTATAACTAACAAAATTCCTGCATTTCAGATCTTACTTAAATGGTCAGTTTACGCAAATTACAATATTTCTCACTTGCTTTTGTTGGTATCTTCGATAGTTTTGGTTTTTATCACCCAGATTTTTAAGAAATCCATCTCTGAGATTACTGCTTGCTCATGGTGCTCACAGCAATAAAATATTACCTTTAAAAAATTCAGCAGCAAAGTGTCTTTCCAGAAACAATGTCCCAATTACTCTGGATGATCCACAGACTTTACAGTTTTTACTGGAACTACTTTCTACCCAAGAAATAGTCACTATTTAAACCATTGACAGTGAGTTCCAACTGTCTGCATACCACTATAGGTAAATGAGAATTGTTTTGGGGGTAATTTTGGTGAACTGTCCTTTTAATAAATATATAGTACATATAAGTATTATCAGCAAAGTCTATTTACTTATCAAATACAAAAGTACTCATCCTTTGTGTTATGAGTGTGTGTTATGAGAGTGTTATGTTATTGTGTTATTAGTGTCTAATTTTAACTACAGGCACTTTATAAACAGCTTGGCAGTTAAATCCATAACAGCGCATCATATTTAACAATCTGATCATAGCCTATGTTTTGAATTCAAATTTTATTCTGGAAACTAACAGGTAACTGTAGCTAAATTCAGCAATAAACCAAAAAGCAGCAAACAACTGAAAACACAACTCACATACACTAACCATGAGTAAGTAGTCATGCATGTACTGTACGCTTGCGCTCACAACTCCCACACACTTGACTGAACCACACGTGCCGTGACACATCTTTACAGATACACACACATCCACGCATCCTTACAGACTCGCAGCGCAAAGGCCATGCTGCACAGAGGTGCTGACGGCTGTCATGTTAATATGCCAGCGAGGCTGGAGGATTGGGTTGTTACCAGCAGGATGAGTTGGAGGAGTGGAGAAGAGGGAGGAGAGGAGAAGGAAAGTGGTGTGGGGGCAAAACAAAAACTTTAAATGATTTAACCATCTCTTTTACAAAAAATAATTAAGTGCATGAAAAGATTTTATTTTTCTTTGTAAAAGATTTAGGCATATAAAATTATCGGCATTACAATATGGTACACAATACGGTGAGGAACGGCCTGATTATTAATGAATTGTTAATGAGTAGTTCCTGAATAACTATGACTCAAGGACTATATAGTAGATAATGATGAGTTACTAGAGAGCAGACTGGGAGATACTATATAAATTTCATGGCAATCCATCTAGTAGTTGTATTGTATTTCAGTCTGGACCAAAATGGTGAACTGACCGACCAACTGACTGACAGACAGTGATAGTGATATATATTAATATGTGAAAAATACTGTTATTGATTTAAACCATATTGTCTAATACAGCAGGATCAACTTCAGGTTGTGATGTGTTCCCACAAAATGAATAAACAGAGGTGTGGAATAGAGGTCCTCCTATGTAAATGGTAGTGGATGCAGAGAGTGGTTGATGAGATGAAGATGAGGAGTGTGCAGATTGGGGAACGAGGGAGTTAGGGAGGGGCAGAAGGAGGCCAGGATGAGGGAGGGGAGGGAAGTCAAGACTGAGAAAGCAAGGAGGAATGGCGATGATGGGATGAAGATACACAAGGCGGGGGAAAGGGTGGAAGCATGTTGTGAAGGAGTGCGGGAAAGGATGGAGGGATTGTTGGAAGGAAGCGAAGGAGGGGGATTTGTCCTCCATCCAGCAGGAGTGTGGTCTTCACTGGGCCCTGCGGCACTGTCGTCCCAATCTCCATCCCTTAATCAAGAAGAAGGAACAAAGATATGCATGTTATTAAAAATCAGGCCCGTCAAAGGGAGCAAGGGAGCAGGGAAGAGAGGGAGGGAAAGAAATAAATAATGGCATAGTAGAGTATAAATATAGTGATATCCTCCAGGCATGTTCTATCTATCGCTCATTTTTCCATGGCCATTAAGGAATTCTCTCTTTTTCGCCTCTCTCTTTTAAATAAAAATGAAATGGTGTTGATTTTCATTGTCTGCCTTCACTACGTCTCCACGTCCCATCTCTATTTTACCGCCGACTGCCCATCTCTTTTTTTCTCCCTCATTTCTATGCTTCTGTTCCGTGACTGGCTCTATCTCACTGTCTTATTAGCTTTGTCCTCATTCCCTGCCTCTCACCTGTTCTTCATTTTTCTCTTACACTCGCCCGCTCCCTCCTCTATCACACCCTTATTTTGTGTGATGTCAAGCTAATCACTCCGCCACTCTTTCTCTCTGCTTCTCTCTCTCTGTCTGTCCCTCTGTGGTGTGAACGTGATTATGGTGGATGGCGCATTAGGTGGTTTGTGGTGTGTATGTGTGTGTGTGGGAGAGATGATGATGGCATGTTGAGAGACAGGTGAAAAGGTGAGACACGGGGTGCGGCTGCAGATGGAGGCGTCAGTGTGTCATCTCTTATCAGCAGTATTTAGTACCGGATGTGTTACCCCAGTGTAATTTGCGGCTCAATATGGAATTATACAATATTTACAGCCCAGGGTAATTAGAGGGCTGCAGTTAGCTATCACAGTGTCACCAAGGACATGGGCACTCTTAATTACATGTCACATGTTTGGATTTAGTCAGCCTTTAATATTTAGATGGGTTTGAGAATAATCTTTTTGTCCAGTAACAGTAAAACAAGACTAGAGCTGTGTCCCTCTTCCATACAACATACTGTTTCTAAGCTGGTTTTGTAGTATGTGCACACTGGAAAAGTGACAAAATTAAGTATACTCAAAACAGACAGCACTCATACAAAGATCGCTTGATTTTTTAGCGTACTGTTGATGTGCCAAGCGCCCAGGAACGGCGCTGGGCTGTGAGACAATTTTGGTGTTGTGGCTGCACTGGGTATTGTAACTTCTAGGATAATCACATGATGCACACTGGCCCAAAAAGCATTTTTCCCATACACAATCATTGGAAAAGGAGCAGCTTTAAAACGGTGAATACATTTTCTGAGCATCACAAACCCCCCCCCACCCCAGTAACATTTGGAAACTCTTGAAGAACCACATGATGTAATTATTGTATCCCATTCATCTGTGCAGGGAGCCAACAGGAAGTTGGCCAGCTCGGCTGGAAAAGACATCTAGTGTGCATGCTCTAGGGGCCCATAAACGCATTTGCGTGATGAAGCCTGCATGCACTCAGTTAGCAATTTTAATTGGAATGAATGGGCCGCCATCTTTGAACGCAGTTCTCCTTAATACATCCATGTGATGTACAATATTCCCAATGCAATGCACAAAGGAAATAATTTCCTTGGAATAAAAAAATGACACAACAACAGTGGGGGGTGGGGGGTTATAAATTGAGGGTGGTACCATCTTAAAGTTCAGATACTGTTACCTGAATGCTAACATTAGCTTGCTACCACATAGCATGCTAATACCACCAGCACCTGTATAATAATTCTGTTTAGTTCAACAGCTCTGCAACTACTACTACTACTACTACTACTACACTACTTTTGTGAAGCTGTTCTGTTGAGTCTTTGTCAGAAGAGTGTTTATTCATAAGCCCCAGAATTTTCATATACTATACAGGAGTTAATGTTATTGTGTTGACCCCTGTATTTGCCATAATGTAAGTTTGAATCAGTCACTTACCAACCCTTCTCCCTCTCCTCTCTATTATTATAAAAATGTGACAACACAGAGAGGGTGTTGACCACTTTGACCTTGTTGACCCTCTCCATTGTTATCCTTTATGAGTTTAAAATGATTCTTTATCAGTATTTGTACTCTGAACACACATAAACTGTATGCTCTCTCTCTGCCCTGTTTAGTCTCACACAGTCTTTCTCTCTTTCTCTCTCACACACACACACACACACACAAAAACACAAAACCGTACCTGCCTGACACAAACCATTTATTCCAATATATAAACAATCTACCAAATGCTGGTAGGTTTTCCAGCTGCATTCATGATTTTCCTTCTATGACAAATGGAACATTTGTAGGACAAGAAATAAACAGATTGCAGGAAAACAAGTCAGATTTCTTGCGTTGCTCCAAATTTCTGCCACTGCTAGGCCCAGGTGCAGAACATGATTGGTTTTCTAATAGGTAAGCTGGCTTGAGACACAATGAAAATATGGGACCACCTGGGTGTGTGTATGTGTTTCATGCCATGTTTGACAGCAGTGTCTGTATGTGTGAGAGTGTGTAGCTGCAGTCGCCTTTGGTTGCGCTCATTAGTCTATTATGAGGATGGTATGTGCTCATTACCAAGCGAAGATTCACAAGAGCCGCCATAGTATCCAGCATAAAGTCACAGAGGAAGGCAACAAAGAATGTGCAGCACATGATTTGTCCTCTTGTACCATCAGTGGTCGAGACGTGTGTTTAGATCAAAGAACCTTAACTGCACACAAGTTGAACCAAGCTGCGACTGCCTCTGAAGCCCAATGCAGAAATGCCTTATATACAGTTATAATTATAATGACCATTACGTGCAGACTCCTTGGAAACTCAGACTGTATAGAGAGCTAAAGTTAGACCAGAACTTACGAGTCCTGCTCTAGAAGTAAGAAAACACATTGACATTTGTAACCACATTAAAAATCCAGCCCTACGTAACCTACGATAACCTTACTTAGCAGTATGTTGTGCAGTCTGCTCCATTTGTGTAGACAGGGTGGTCATTAAAAAAAAGACATCTTTTTTATTTAATCATTCTGTTTTTAGGGGTCCTAAATGTACGCAATGTCCCTTTCCCACATGTCAAAGACTGTTGTTAAAGGAATAGTTTGGCATTTTGGGAAATATGCTTAGTCGCTTTCCTGACTAAAATTAGATGAAAGGTCGATACCACCAAAGAACACATTTTACTTTTTCAGAAAGATGAAAGAAACCCTCAATGGGAGATTGCATTGATTTACAGAAGCTAGTGAAACAGCAGCTAGCTTCACATCAGGACTTCGGCGCTCTGTTGAATTCAACAGGAAAACCCTGACTGATTTTGAAAATTATGGTTCCATTAAGGTTTAAATTGAAATATGTTTCCCAAGCTACTGAACCCAGCTGTGGGAGTTGCTACTTGCTTAAACCATCTCTGCTCCACACAGCCTCCACGCCATTGACACAGTTTGGAATTTCTGGCTTTGATATCTGATGGCAATGAACAATTAATCCAACTTCAGGGTTTAAAACCTCCTCAATGAGTCCAGCCAATCACTACCTTCTCTCTCTCTCTGTCTCTTTCTGATTCCAGCAGTAGCTGCTTGGCATGCCGTGGATGTGTCCTCCTTGCAGACATGACTAATGCATGGAACACACAATATATCTATCAAAGCGAGCTAGACGTGTGTGGGCGAGAGCGTTCTCACATTTACCTTTTGTGTGCGCTTAATAAAATAATTTCATCTGCTAAATATACATAATCCTAGATTATAACATATGATACAAGATCGTATGCACAGACACAGAGACACAGATTTTCTCATCTCTATGTTGATTGTCTTTCACCTGATGAGTGTGTTTACGTAGCGGTGCTGAGATTCCTGTGGTTTGCTGATGTTCCATCATAGCGTTCCCTCTCAGTGAGCTGGCACTTTGCCACAGGGCTGGTCACGCTAATAAAGACCCTTTGAACTGAACCGAATTGACTTGAGACATGCAGCGAAAGGGGGAGGAGAAGAGAAAAAGAGAAGGAGAAATGGAATTAGGAACAAAGACTGAAAGAAAGAGATAATGAAAGGTTTTGTCCTCCAGGTAAAGACCTGACATTTTTTTTTTCTGTTACCCATGCTAACATTAATAATTAAAGGCTAGGCAGGCTGGCTGGGGTCCCTAGATAAGGGCAGATGACGTTCTTAGATAATGCTTGTTTCAACCTTCATTTTGATTTTTAAGGTCGTACTCGAGGGGCATTTGACATTTTGACATCTGACATTTAAAAGGCGTGGGCAGTAGACTTCACTTTGGCATTTTATTAGTTTTAGTTCTGGGACAGTACATTGAAGCTAAAATGTGAAAAGAGAGAAATGTGACACAGGCCTGATTTGAACCCATTTCTGGCTCTCGTGTCAGTACTGGAGCATTGCCAGACTTCATGTTATGCCCTCCTCTCCAGTCATTCTGCACCTCTAACTGTTCCTCCAATGACAACGGAAGTCTTCAAATTTCACCGCCCTGATGTTGTATAATACTTACTTTTAGCTGTTTCAAATCTATCGAAAGCTCTTGTGCAACCTATCTCACATACATTCTGAGAAAATACTGGTGAAATTGATTCTTAGAGATCAGTGTTGAGTTTATTTGGAAACTGGTTCCAGATTAGCAAAAAGGCTATCATAAGAACCAGACTGAATGTCAATCAAACAGTCAGTTTGACAACAAGACATCCACACACAGGATGAAACCTACGGGCTGTGTACGTTAGTTACTGTACCACTGATGAAGCAATGTGACATCTTGTGTGTGGGCCTGCGGCAGCTTCAGGCCTGCAGGGGCTGTCTAGTCCGACTAATGAGGATGGAGAGAGAGGTCAGTGATGATAGCCATTCTAAATAAGGACCTTGATATGACTTTAACACTGTGTCATAGTGTGTCACTGTGTATGTGTGTGTGTGTGCTTTGAGGTGATGTCCTCCCACCTTCCTGCTGTTCTGTTATGACTGGCGTCCTCGCGCCGAGCCCACTGTCAACAGGAGGTGTCATCCACGCAGCGCAGCCATCGGCGCACTGCTGACTGCGTTCTGAACACTGACAGAGATGGACACACCTTCACAAACACAGAGATGTTTAAATGTGCACAAATACACACACAGTTGCATATCTAATGTACTTCTTATAAGGCATTCTGTGAGTGTAGACAAATACAGGACACGCACATGCTCCCTCGTGGGTGCACATGCTTCCAGCTCTGTCAGTTCTCCCACTGGCCGTTGGTGAGTGTCCATGTTATGCAAACTCATAACAAAACACTGTCAGAAACTGTGAGTGTGTGTCAGCTCACCTGACAGGAACAGAGGGCCGTCTTCCTCCCTCACCATCCCATTTTCCCTCACTCCAACCTCATCTATCCTGAGGCAGACTCTTTACGGCACTTAAATTCAACTGAAGTTGACATATACTCACTTAACATTGACACATTTCTTGTTTCTGTCTCTCCTCCTTATCCAGTACCTCTCTTAACACATGACCACTGTTGGATTTTTTAAGAGATAAAACCAGATTTTTTTTTACAGAGTTATAAACCAGTTGCCAGGATACACTGGACATGTAATTGCTTACTTGAAGTTGGTATTTTTTTGTTTTCAGGAAGTCTGTAATTTTCCCTGCTCAGCGGCACTGAAAGCATGTCTGTCTAACATGGCATGCAGAGAACTATTTTGGCGTGCCATCCATGCTTTAATACAGGGCTTAGCAGCCACAGCGGAGTTGTTAAGTAGCATAGTAGCTGAATGTTAACCAATACAGTGATGCCAACAGGCCTCATTCTAAGTGTAGCTGTCAGGAAGAACAGGAACTAAGCCCCACACTGGGGCCTGCTGATGAAGAAGACGGTGCCTTGCAGAAGTACGCAAGTGACATTTGAATGCCTGAACAATTCCCAGAGTTGTTGTTGAAAACATTTCCTGAGCAGAGGCGAAAGATTTGAAAATGTGCTGTTATTGCGCATATTTTTTGATGATAATGGGTACATTTGTGTGTGGGCTGTCACAAACATACAGTATACAGCATCTCTTTGGTGTGCCAGTGTTTACAGTATGCTGGCAGATACATCGTGGGCATTTGTTTCAGTTTCCCCATGAAATGTATCTTCACTCCTCTGAATCTTAATAATAAAGTCGCAGTTCTTTGAATCCATATGCTGCCTTCCTGGCTGCCCCAACAGCTTGTATATAGTTTGTCAGCTGTTGTTATTTTAGCCTGCAGGCCCTTGTGATGGGATCATTTAAGACTTATTCCCCTTACACCTCCCTTTATGTGTCCATATATGGAGCGGTTTAAGGGACCTCACTTTGTCACATTTAGAGCCATCTCACCTAGCAGCCCTATTCTTTGAAGGCATTTCTTGCCGCATGACTGGCTTTACTGTACAGTATATGAGTTGTTTAAGTTGTTTCCACAGCTGCAGGAATGTGATTGTTTCTGCAGCTCCTGACACGGAAGCCATAATGAAAGAGACTCCTTTTTTTTTTTTGAAGCACTGCTTCTCGTATAATGGCTTAATTCAGGCAGGAATGGAATTTGCTGTGCGTATGGATGTGAGACCCGCTGGTCAATCATAGCAACTCACATAGCAACAAGACCTGCGTAGGACAACTGAAATAGATGAGATGAATCAGTAGCAGTGCTTTACTGTTGGCATGCTTTATCTCCTGGCCATGACAACATCTTTGTGATCAGTGTTTGTCAGTTTGTCCCCACATTCTGTGGTGGATAACATTGCCAAGAAAAACACTGTGGACAAAAGAAGCTAATTAGGAGTTGGAATAATTCAAAAGAAAAAACACTGTTTACAACATAGATGCACTGTTGCTTTTATCTGAGAGTACTGCCTTCACTTCTAAAGCTAGAGAGGACACAAACAACAACAGGAGGTGAGCCACTTGCAGTGATGCCCTTGGTCGATCCGTATTTATACATCCCTGATTGCTGGCCATGCGTACAGATGTTGCAGCTGAAGGTTGTTGACCTGGCCACATGGTGTGTGTATGGTGAGTGTCTCCAGTCTATTACACTGTGGCCTGGAGTGAAACCTGAGTGTAGCCTTCCTAGCTTGATGAGCGTTCACACAGCTTGGTAGAGCCCCTGGTGGCGTGTCACAGACGCATATAAACAAGCAGGCACAGTTATGTGGTCAGGGAAGCACACACATTCACAAACAAACAAACACAGATGGACAGGTACAATGTTTTCACAACCTGTTCAGTCACCCTCACACACTAGAACCATCCCTCATCTCCGTTTTCTAGATGGGGTCGGCATGTCAACTAGCTCGCCATGAATTAGAGAGTGTGTGTACGCACGCGTGTGTGTCTAAGCATGCTGTAGGGCTTTGTTTGTATGTTAGGCCCAAGTCCTGCATCACTCATTCCAGCACGACACATCAAAGAGACAGAAGCCGACGCCGCTGACCATATATGGTTCTTCCTGCATCATCCAGGCTTTGGTTTAGCCCATTAGAGAAAGTAGGACAGAGCTGGGTCCTGATGACCATATTTGGCCGGGTGCTCTGTCCCCTGCAGCCATCTTGCCTGCCTCCACCGCACGCTGCCAGGGCACTGCTGCTCAGCTCTTTCCCCCTCGTCGTCTATCCCCATTTCTTCTGTTTTCTCCTCCTTCTTCTCCTCCACCACCAGAACAGAACACTTCATTCTCCTCTTGGTTTCTCTTTCTGATCACTTTGCCCCTAATGGCTCCTTTCCCCTCCTCCTCTCTCCTGCTCATCCTGTTACTGTGCTGTTTTGTCTTTTCTCCCAAAACCCACTTCTTCCGCTCATCCTCCTTCTCCCCGCTTCACCCCTCTTTACTGCTTCCTTTGTTCTTTCCCTTCTCATTACTTCCTGTGTTCCCCCTTTCTCCCTTATCCTTCCCCAGCAGGAAGCTGTGCGCATCCAGGTTTACTCCACTGGCTGTGCACAGGGAGCCGGGTCTGCTGGCCCCTGGCCTATTCTGGCTCCATCCCTGTGTTCCTAATTAGCCCTGCTGCACGATGCTCACGTGTTTGCAAATTCATTAACGTACGCACATCCTCACACATGTGCATAGACACTTTTGTTATGTATGAGTCTGTGAGGGTGTTAAGCCTACATCTGCACACCCTCACACATGTGTTTGTTAAAGCATGCGCACTTTCACACACACACACACACACACACACACACACACACACCCTCTTTCCCCCTCCTGGCAGTGGGTTTGATCGCCTGGAAAATGAATACTAAATGCAGGGCAAAATGGCTGGCAGGGATCACCTTGGCTGCGTGCAGCTCGCCGCCTGCTCCATGCAGGCATGAAACTGGAGCACCTCCATACCTATCTCCCCACTCAGATATTCTTGGACTGCACAGCTTGGTAAGGAGACACAAAGTGATAGTTGGCTTTTGTTAGTAATTTAGTGTCTAAGTAGAGAGGAGAGAGGCTCCTCCTGTGCCCTGGCTGTAGCATTCCCTCTGAGCCCTCAGCCTTTCCTCTCACCACCTCAGACTGGAAGGAAACACACCAGGCTACGCTGTGCAGAGGTTTCTACAGCACATACACACACACACACACACACACACACTGCTCACTCTCACACACAAACAGAGACATACAGTAAAGGCACGCACACACATGCAGAAACTAGTTAATTTCCCCAATCGCTGGGAATCAAAGGAGGTGGAGTAGCTAGCTGAGGACTGGGCCAGCTGGGAGCAGGTCTTCCCGAGGCTGAAGGAAACTGTGTGGGATCCAGACACACACACACACACACGTGCACATCCCCTGGTACTAGGGTTGAATGTTTTCCCTTGATTTTAAAATTATTACTTTCCGGGAATAAATCCTAACCACTTATACAACACCCTTATAACCTGATTTTAGTTTGATTTTAAACACAGAACTGCAGATAATTAATCATAAAATCTTTTTTATTCCACTTTTTTGATGTTGTTATTTCATATTTATTAGATTATGTGGTAATATTTTTAGTAGGGAAAATGATTCTTCTTAAAAGTACAACCAATCTTTGAATTTGGAAAAACATTGTTCCAACCAAATAGAATCATCTGATTTATGTTTTTCAATATAGCCTCCTACCAGTCTGAGTCTGGGACCATGGGAGTGTATAAACAATCTTATAGTGCTGACCTTATAACTGCGTGCAGTAGCATGGAAGGAAAGTCTGTTGCTTGCAGCCATTTTGGGGTGTTGTATAAGTGGTTTGAGGCATAGAAGCACTGTTCCTGTTAGTTGTAACTTTGTCCTCTGCACTCGAAGCTCAACTTGTTGAATACAGATTTGGAGGATAGAGGCCTGCATGTCTGATTAAGCACTCTGTTTCCTTCACACTTATTCTAAAAATGTTTTGCCACACAGCTGAACTGTAATCTGCCATTTTAGCACCAAACATCAGACAAAACAGCTGCAGGAATTGGTCCAGTTGTATTACCATAAGAATGCCATGTCAAGGTTGGACTTTACATGGTAGCATGAGTGAAGTTTGGAGACAGCATTTTTGTTTCTTTACATGTGAACGTCATCACGGTATATGTACATACAGACATGCACAGACACACAAGCACACATGCTGAAAACACTGGGCTCCTGCAGCTATATTTCCCATGAAAAATTGAGTAGATTTTGGCCAGAATTTCAGGTAATAACGGGATCTCGATTGTCAGTATTCAACCCCACTCAATACCCCTCCTCTCAAACCCCAGTAGAAAAAAGTTAGAGTTCTTGCAGAGCAAAAAATGAACAATTAAGGCCCTTGCCATGGCTCATTGTGTGTGTTTCTTTGTCTGCATGTGTGTGGCAGGAGAGTAGCATGGCTACTTGGGTGGAGTGTTTACAATACAGCCATGTCTGTGTGTTTTTATGTGATTATGAATCTTTTTATGTATATGAGATGGGTTCGTAGCAAGAGTGTGTTTGTGTCCGAGTGTTTCTGTTTGTGAGTGTTTGCTTCCGTTATCAATCCGGGCCAGACGACAGAAGCTCTTTAGTGGAGAGTTAGTTCAGTTTAGCATGAAGATGAGGTTTGCTGGCCCGCGTGTGCCAGCCTTACTTTGTCGAGTGTATTCCAGCGTGTATGTGTGTCAACGAGTATGTGTGTATGTAGGGTATTTGTGTGTGTGTGTGGTCTTTTATGTCAGCTGGTGGCTGCTACTGTTTGCAGATGTGAGCGTTAGGTAATCACAAAACAAAATCACTCTGATCTATTCCTGAACCTCTGCCATTATATATAGCATTCTCCTCATCCACCCACAACCTCTCTCCATTTTCTCTTTTTTTTCCCTCTATTTTCCATCTCTCCTCTGCCTCTGCCACTCCTCATCTCTGTCCTCCATCTCCTACTCCCACACTCACTCTATCTCTGTGTTTTGTTATATATTACTGCTCTCTGTTGTTTGTCTCCGGTCTCTGGACATTTTTCTTGTCATCTCTCTTTTTTCCCCTGTTCCTTCACCCGCTGCCCTCGAGCCCTGCACTCCCCATCACTAACACTTCCCTCCTCCCCAGCCTTTCTCCCCTTTCCTCCCTCCAACATCCCTTCTTTACCCTTGCTGTCCTCCTCCTCTCCTCCCTTTTTGCCTTCCATCACATGTGTGCATGCTGTCGGAGGGGGAGTATTGATTGCACGCTTGGCTGACAGGCACAGTAATGGACGACTTCGAGTGTGTGTGTGCGTGGTGGTGGGGGGTGTTTAAGGAACAGTCCTGGCAATAACTCACCTGACCAAGCGGACGGCCGCCGGGCAGGCAGGCAGGCAGGCAGGCAGGCAGGCAGGCAGGCAGGCAGGCGGAGTGAGAGGTGCTGCAGCACGCGACATAACTTGACAGGTTGCATTTGAAAGCAACTGAGCCAAGTATAGGGCAACTTTCAAATCACACCCTTTCTTCCTCAGGAAACTAATTTTTGACCAGACGCACCATGTGAAAACACTGGCAATAAAATGGACGAGTAAATTCAGGAACTGCAGTGACTAGTCTCCCCTGCCGTCATAATATATTGTTTTACATTTATCTCAGACATGCAGGATATCAAATGTGCTGCTTTCAAAAACACAGTGTGCTTTGTAGTTGCCAAATCCTGAGCCATGCTCCTCAATAATCACCACTGCAGCATGGACAGCAACACACTGTAAGACATACACTGCAGTTAAAATGCTAATATGGGCGATTCAATTAAAACTATCTCTTTTCCATCGCCCATAACACCGTTTTGTGGTTTTTTGTGTCCACTCTTTTATGGATTATTATGGAAACAGAGAGTGTGGTTTTTCTTCTCTCAGGCAGTTTTTGGACATTGTCATAATGATTGCAGAGCTTTATGCCGCAGCTCCTTTGACAGTGTAATAGCTTTTGTTTCATGGTGCTGATCTAACAGAGAGAGCCTGTGACATTTGGGTTCAGGCTGGATGCTATTACAAATACTGTACATATATAAATCTAATTGTGGTACATGTACTGCATGCCAACAGCTTAATTATGCGATTTCTACAAACACCAGCACAATAAGTGTTATCATCATTCCCGCTGGCATAATGTGCAGCACATACAGTGCATAAATACATGCTAATACACATGAAATCACATTGTGTGATTAGGCATTATAGCACATATTATATCACTTTCATCCTTAAACCACATCATTTTAATTTATTTAATTCAATCTGTATTCAAAAGTGGGAAAAATACAGCTGTTAGCCAAGAAAAGGGTAGTACACTACAAATAGTAATTCAAATAGATAAGCAATTGAATAAACACATTTCTCATCCATAATTAAGTGAAACCTGACCCAGATCAAGTAACGTGAATGAATGATTCTAATTTGAGATGCCAGTTGTAAGCCGTATAAAAGATAAATGTGGATATTCATAATTCTGTAGTAAGTTGTGGAACTTCTAAGGCTAATGTACCATGGGCTAACTAAATGTATTATGCATTTATTCACCAGTGCTTGGTACTGATTTACTGAACAATGGAACAAACAAATGCTAATCCTACATTAAATACGGTGCTGTTGCATAAATATTCTAACATTGCTTTTAGCATATGCTACCCACTATTAGCATAGAGCCGGCGGATGGATAACCAACAGTTTTGCATGAGAAAGCTGAACTGAATGTACCGCAGCAGCGTTTGACCCTGAATTCCAACTGAATCACTTAATTGACCTTGTGAAGGTTACACTGTGGTCATGGAGACACACACACACACACACAAACACGTGCACACGCAGCCTGAAAGTGACCTGCATTTGTACTAAAAATAAGCAGTATATAGCACTTTGTTTTCTTTTTATGTTTCGATGGCTCTTCTGCAGTGAGGCAGCTCTCCTGCTCAGCTGAAACCTGGTTTGTGGAGATGGTTGAAGAGCCAATCTGTCCTGCTGGTGAGGGACATTAAATATTGACTTAGAGATAGAATCAAGGCCCAAATGGCAAGAAATGATTCATCATTTATCAGATGCGATGTTTTTGATCATCTGAGCCGTTGTTATGCTTCAGACCTCTGGCCTCTGCTCTGCTGCTGACCTTGGACTGAATCCTACCCATGTTAAGATGAAATACATATTGAAGTTAACAGCTTACTTCTTAAAACACTGATAATACACCCATCTGGTACGCAAGGAGAATATTAGGCATTTACTCACAACAAAACACTGTCTTTTACCTTCATTTATGCTTTATTGTTGACAAAAGGTATTTGCATTTGCTCTCAGCACAATATGGTAGCTGCTGGTAGCTAAACAAAGTCTTTATTGAAACAACATTACTTTATCTGTTTTTATTCCTTTAATTCCTTCCTTGAATATTTATTTAAAAATTGTAAGTAACACATTTCAACAATGTGTGGCATGTTGTAAAACACTGAAGAAATTTGATGCTTTCTCGTCAATGATAATAAAAAGCATTCATCTTCCCACACCATGGAAACAAAACTAGTGCTCATTAATCATATTAGGTGGTTGAATCCTCAAAAAGTCCTCACTTTTGCTTTGTGCGTGATGTCCTTGTTTCACAACTGGGCCTGAGAGGTACAGAAAAGGAGAAAATGCCTCTTGCCCGGGGCATCTGAAAACAATTTGGGAATGCTGTTGTCGGTAATGCATTTAGCACAGATGGATACACAAATAAAAAGCTTTTTATGCAAAACTGATGCACAACAACATTTTGAAAGTGCCCAGTCACTCCATATTTCTGTATTTTGCTGAATCTCGCTGCCCCTCCCTCTCCCCTCTCCAGTCAGCCCCTATCAGGCCTAATAGTGTGATGTCTCGTGTTGAGCGGAGATGACCAATTTTTGGACTCAGTCATGGGTGACAGAATTATACAACATCTTGAGGAGATATGCAGCGTATTCAGGCAAACTGTGAAATAATAATATACAATTCTAATCTGAAAGAAGCAGCCATGATAGAACATATGCACAATCTTAGGATTAGTATAATAAAATATGGATGGATGAAAGCAGTTTTTCACAGTCACTATTAAAATACAGATATTAATGTATTTATGGTCTGTAGGCTTATACAGTAAGAGAGAGTAAAACTGATGAAATCATTCGATTAAAAGCAAATAGAACACTGTAAATTAATTATTTTGGGCTTGTTGTCTCCTCCAGCAACGTGGCATTTTCTATGTGTTTGAGCAACTCCACAATCTGGCAAAGGACATTATAAAAGATTATTCTCCTGGCATTTCCAGTGTGCTGGATATTGCAGAGTGCAGAATGAAAGACAACATGGAAGAGAGGCAATGACATCGACCAAGGTCATGAGCTATATTCATACCCATGTTGTTTTCGACATGAGACACAATGAAAAAAAAAATCCCTCAGTGCTTCATTGTGTTATCCTATTGCTTCTGTGACCTTTTTAAAATGGATGGTGCTGTTTTTTTCCTGTTTTAATGAAATTGCTCATAAATAATCTGATCAATTATGTAATCCAATACAGCCACCAGGAGTGCCCTTGATCTTTTACCTAAGCACATGCACATTTAGGGATAAGAAATAGAGTTACTTTGAACTGTTTGTATTATTTCAAGTATTTATTCCTTTAATTGTAGATACCATATTTAGAATTAGTTCTCGGTGACAGTCAGATTTGTATAGTAACAAGAGGGCCAAAGTCAGTATTATCTATTAAGACGCAGACTTCAGATTGTCGCTGAGTCAACACAGATTGGCGCTGTCTCGACTCGCATGGCATTATTCATGGCTTATATTCACCATCTGGCACTAATGCAAAGTCCTCAGCTATTTTAGCAGCAGCATCAAAAGTAAAAATGTATTTTTTTATGCATTTATCCCAAGGCACAATCCTAAACACAATGTCAGACGAAGAAACATGAAGTAAACAAGATAATTACTACATTTGTTTTCATTAAATTAAATGATTTCTTCATCCACTGCCTGGCGCCCACTTTACTTATGAATGTAAAGTGACATATTAACAAGTGAATGTATGAAGAAGGCTTTGATTCAGCCAGGAGGTTGAAGTGGCAAGTACTTACAAATGGCAATTACTAATAAAACAGTGTTCTTATGTTGTTGTTAATTCGAAATCATCACCTTGTCTGATCATTTCAATGATCAACTTCTGCTCACAGAAAGACAGTTACTGGAAACTCGTAATGATGTTTTTATATTGTCATATTGGATTCTTTGAAAGCCTTTCATCACACCTGCAGCGATCACAAAAAATACACTCCATCTAACGTAGAGATGATTCAAGTCTTGTTCATTTATTGCACATCCATGCACACTTTCCTTGAGCAGAGAAACTGAATTCTCACAGATTTCTTTGTGAAATGTAGAAAATCCTCTGAAAAAACATGATGTAACATTTGGTGTTTCGACATGATTTTTAACCTTGGCATTGTACATTAATTCTCAACATTGTTTTTAAATATATGATTTATTTGTGGAATTTTCAACCCCAAAAACAACAACAACAATACAATATATAAACCCTTGTATGTATGACTGAATAAGTGAAATAAAAGAATTTGATTCTGTAGAATGAGGTAAACACTGGCAGAGGTAGTAATGATATTAAGAGGGTAGTATCAACAATACAACCTTAACTCTACAAGAGAGCATGATCATTCCTCTCCTGAATGAGAACAGTGGCTTGCCCTACATATTTTGGTCTTTGCATAGTTACTTTGCATAGTTGCAAGTGAATCCTTTTCAGATGTTGAGCTGAGTCTGAGAAGTGCAGTCAGAGAGAATTTGTCTCTTGCCCGGGGCAGCTGAAAACAAACCAAATTTGAGCATGCTGCTTTCTGCAGAGCAAATTAGTACAGACGAAAACACAAACCAGAAGCCCCACATGTAAACTTGAATCACAAGAGCGCTTTCGCAGCACTCAGTTGCCCCTTTACTTTCCTGTTTTTATTTTAGCTTTTCTCTTGTCCTCCCAGTCGCTCTCTATCAGCACTGATGGTGCGCTGGCTCGTCCTGATCTCAGAAGACCAATTTTAGACGTAGTCGTGGGTGACAGAATTATACAACGATCTGAGTGGACACGCAACATGTCCTAGTCATAGAGTCCACACACCCGAGTCAGGTGCAGAGTGCACACTTGTTCCCAGTCACGTAGCAAAAACACATTCCTTGTGTTTCTGCCTATCACTATTACAGCAGAGTCAATCACACACACACACACACACACACACACTCAGAAAAACACACACTGCAGCAGCGACGAAGCCCCGCCTCACATGACCAGTGGGCTCTGACTCCCCGATCTCTCATTTACCTGTTCCATCACTGGCTCCCTCTCCTCTCTCCCTCTCCGTCTCCCTCACACTCCTCCCGACTCCCACTCCCTCCTCCTCTCATCCTCGACTCTGTTGCCACGGCAGCAAAACCTGACAATGAGAGAGAGAGAGAGAGAGGGAGAGAGAGACAGAGAGCAAATGCCATCTGAGTCATTTAATCCACAACCTGTGTGTGTATGTGTGTGTGTGTGTGTGTGTGTGTGTGTGCATGAAGGCGAATATGCTGGATATGTTTGTGTACATCTCCATGTATCTCTTGTGTGTGTGTGTGTGTGTGTACGGCGCGTGGGTGTCTAAGTGGGAGAGCTGTGTGGAGTCGGTTCATCGGTTCATCACAGAGCTACGGCAGTGCGAATGCAAACACTCTTACCTTTGTCTGTCTCACTGCATATAGCAGCGCTGTTTCCGCTTTCTATTTCATGTTCACTGTAAATATCTGGTTATTTTCAAGCAACACTCCCTCACCAGCTTCAAGTGATTCACAGACACCTCTGTGTTGTGAAACCTTTGTGCCCCGACTGATCGAACAAACTAAACTTCTGACTCTGAATTGCTTTCATGTTATTACATAGTGTCTCTTACTGTTAAGTAACAGACATGATTTAAATATTCTGCATCAGTAGTCAGCTGAAACGTACGGAAGATCTCTGTGTAAATACGAGGTCCTCAAGTCAAGTCAAATCGAGTCAGATTTATTTGTATAGCCAAATATAACAATGGGCTTCACAGGCTTACACCACTGGTGCTAAGCTCTCTAAGAAGACAAGGAAAATACTATTCATACAAAAACCCTTTAGCACATAAGCAAAGAAATATTGAAAGACGCCTCAGGAGAGGCAATTCAAAAAGACATCTCTCCTCCTCGGATGGTCGGCTCTACAGTAGGAGCAGTATTTGTGGAAAAAGACAACTGTAAAAAAAAAGAGCAAGAAATGGTAACAGCTAGTAAAAATTCAAAGCACAAGGGGTTTATAGTCCAACAATGGGATTATAATAAGTCAAATAAAGTGTGTACCAATAACTAATACCAGCCGTTTATGATGAAAGTCAAAGCATTCATTGTGACGTCCACCTGATAGCAAACGCTGATTTAGATTGACAGCGCTCTGTTCTCACTCACACATTGTTCTCTTCGCAGCGCCGTGTGTAATAATATCACTCTTATATTTCCAAGGCTTTGTTCTGAATGCAAATTTTAGCTCTCCAAACAAGCCAGGGGGCGAGTGAGTTCAAGGAGAGCTTCCTAATTGTGATTAAACTGCTGTGCTTACATAAGCCACAGCTGCAACAAGTGGGACCTACGTCGACAGCGAGTGACACTGAACAGCACATCTTTTTTAAACAGCTCCTGGGGAAAGCAGTGCACTGAGCTTCACCCCCCCCCCCAAAACACAAAAACACACTGATCTGAACAGCAGGTGGTACATATGCATGCAGGAAGGCTGAAATGCAAACTCACCGCAGGCGCGTACAAACACATAGCACGCAGGCATGCATCGCGACGCAGACGTAGCACACACACACAATGTTCTTTGAACCTTCCTCGAGAGTTGGTGTATGCATGTGCAGCGAGTGGATGCTTGTGTGTTTGTGTGTGTATGTTTGTGCGTGACATACTCGGATGTGACAGTGTCACAGGAACGCGGTGGTTCCCCAAGCAGGCGGTGTCACTGACTGAGGGCCTCTTTGTCAAGGAGAACACTAGGAAGAATTTATCCATGTCCAATGAACAGAGAGAGAGGGGGGGAGAGAGAGAGAGGGGGCCTGTAACAGAGAAAGTGTACTGTCGAGACTGAAGAGACCGGTGAGAGCTAAGATAGGGAGAGAGAAGAGAGAGAGAGGTCAGTAAAGAGACAGGGGTATAGAGTGTTCCCGAGGAAGAGAGACAAAATAGAGTGAGAAGTGATACAGAGGTGGGGGAGGGTGGAGAGAGAGAGAGAGAGAGAGGAGAGGGTAGAGAGGCTGAAAATGAGAGATCAAAGTGTCTGCAGTCCTGCTGAGGGAGGACAGGGTGAAAATATATAGGAAGTGGGTGGGAGTAGCAGCGAGACAGAAAGCTAGAGACTGGAGTTACTTGGGTCGGACACAATAACATGAACACCTGATGCAATCCACAATATGATAGTCATGTAATAAATGTTGTGAAGCTTTTAAGTAGGGTAGCAAATAATGATTTTTTTTCTACAAATTACAAAGAGTGTAGTTGTGTGCACATCACATGATGGGTGCAAGGCTATTGGAAATCAGCATTGATGAAATGAGGAATGCCTGCACACTTATTAATTGAAGTAGACAACGTTTTGATCCCAGTCGTGATCGAAACATTGTCTACTTCAATAAATACATTTATGGTTTGGAGTCAATGCGCTCTTTTCATTATTATTCTACAAATTGTCATGAACTTAAATATGCACTTTCCAAGAACCCAAGGTGACATCTTCAAACTGCTTGTTTTGTCCGACAGACAGTCCAAAACCCCCAAAAAACTCAATTTACGAACTTACTGAAACAAATCCTCACATTTGGGTAGCTGGAACCAGCTCATTTTTTCTTTTACATTTTTGCTTCATAAATGATTTAAACATTTAATGAATGATCAAACTGTTGATTAATTGTCTGCCAGTTGACTAATCGCTTCATCACTGCTTATAAAGTAAAAAAAAAAAAAAAGAAAACTCTGTCTGAGCAGCCAAGTATTCCTGTTCACATTGTAGGATTATGTGCTGCATAATTTATGTTCATTTCCAGTGTTCGGTGCCAATCATATGGTCACAATGCAGGAAGTAGTGTGCCCTTTTATGTAGCAAAGCGGGGCTGCAGGAGTTCACAGTTTCCATCAACACAACATTTGATGTTTGCTTACCCCTTACCCCCTTAAACCAAGGGTTTTAGTTGCCTCACATTAACCATGTAGAAGACATGATTTGCTCTGAATGTTAAAAAATGTTGTCACTGGATGTAGCGTGGGGACCAGCGCCTCTTGGTCTGAGAGGTGTTGATTCAACAAATTTCTAAGGCTGCAGTTTGTAATGTTGCTTTATGAGACTGCACTACAGTGGCAGATTTTTTTCCCCATACTAGAGTGAGAGGAAATCTTCTCCAAAACAAACATTCAGCACTATAAGCTTCACAAGGGTGTGTTTATTGCACTACTGTTGTATTGACTTGCATTGTTTACTATAGCTGTTCATGTTATTGTTTCTTATTCCACATGGGCAAGCTAATGTAACCTTTTACCCAACATTCTGCACTCAAGTAAACATTTTCAAAAATCTAATTTAAGATATATGTACCAGCGTCCTGGTAGGTGACACCGCATGAATAAATCATATTTGCTCAAAATGTTGAACCTCACCTTCAAGTTTGTCTCTCTCAAAAGCCTGTAACGCTGAGAATGGCAATAAGAAGGAAATGTGAGGATAAAAATCCACACACACACAAAAAAACCCAGAAATACTGAACCAAAAGGGATAAGAGGAAGAGAGAGACGGTGGTATAGAGAAGAGGACAAAGGTAAGATAGAAGAGAAAGGCAGAGATGGTGAGATTAGAGAGGTACATGTAAGAGGAGAGGAGAGAGAGAAAGTGTGAATGGGTGCAAAGGGAAAATGCTGAGTCAATGCGACCAAGAACATGTGCCGCTGCTTTGATATTAGACGCAGACACAAAGTACTAAACACTTAATCCTACAAAAAGCCAAAAGGGGTGAGCGAAGGGTCCTTGGTATTTTTCCACTCCCACTGACACTGCTTATACACACACACACACACAAACACCAAACCGACCTCCCAGCTCATCTATATTGTCTGGGGGTTAACAAATGCTCGGAAATGACCTGACCGTGCTTATTCAGGGACAGGAGCCCAGCTGTCTGCAGCAGCCTCTAGTCAACAATGACTGTTAATTGTGAGAAGAAAGAGCAAAATAACACTTCTGTCCCGTAATGGCTGGCGGTACAGTCTTCTTAAATCCACAGCCACTGAAGCCGTTCCACTTGCAAATTCAATTATGGGAATGATTCATCCTTCCATTATGATAACTGTCAGATTTTCTTGTGTCATACAATAAGGCAGAAGGGGAAAAACAAATGATTCGCCAGCCCCCCCACCGACACCCTTCTCCTCCCCTTCTCCTCACCACCCCCACCCCCCCTCAAGCAGCTTTTCGCCATCTGAGTTCTTTTTGTCTTTCTCCGCATCTCTCTCTTCTTCCACTCCTCCCCTGCTATCGCTCATCCTGCTTCCTCTGCCTTAGTCTCCGTTCATCCTCTCCTCAACTGCCTGGGGGTGGGAGGCGAGATAGCGTTCCCTCGTTTTCTTATTTTTTCCATATCTCCCCCCTCCCTCCCTCTCTCACTCCATCCCTCACTCTGTCCATCCCACTCTGGCGATCCTTTTGCCTCTCCCCTCCTTCTCTTCTCCCTCACGCTCTCTCTAGATAATTAAGATCTCTAATTTTACGGTTTTCTCTTTCATAATAGGCACCGCAGACACTATAAGCAAGCCGCCAAGTCTCCAGCACACACACACACACACACACACACACACACACACACACACAAAACAAAACAGCAAACACACACAAATATGCATACGCCTTCATACACACACTAAGATGAATGCTCGCACCAAACAGCTAAATCTCCAACTGGGATGAATGTCCCCTCTCTCACTCTCTCTTTTATACTCTCTCCTGCACGCACACACACACACACACAGCGAGGCAGGATATTTATGTATTTTTGCTTTTGTGTATTTCCCAGTGGTGCCAGCATGCGGGGTGACTTACAGCAGGGTGCAGAATGAAAGCAAGCGAGGGGGGCTAGAAGCAGTGTTTTCTGTACAACTCCGACTAGTCTGGCTCATGCTCGGGCCTCTCGCTGCTCAAGCTCCCTGCAGACTGACACCCAACTGCTACAGGGACTCGTACTACTACAGCAACAGAGCACGTACAGCAGCCAGACACACAGTCCTCGCAGATAAAACACGGCGGTAGTATCTCACCGTCTTTCTCTCTGACTGTATCTGTCTCCCTGACTCCTTCCACCCTCTACTACCACATTATAGCTACTTGCTTTCTTTCACTCTCCTGCAGAGGTGGAAGAAGTGAAATCACTAATGCCACAATGTAAAAATACTCTGTTACAAAAGTCCTGCTTTCAACTTTTACTGAAGTACACAAGCAAAATGGTCCTTTTCAGAGAGTTATATTTTAGTAACTTTACTTTTAATTGGGTAGTCTCAGTGAGAAGATCTTTTGATGAAACATTAAGAGTCAGGTAACCACTCAACATGCATACAGGAACAACACATCTAAAGTTGAACAACCAACAATCCGACAACAAATAGAATTAATAAAAACAATTACTAGAGTCTTAAAAAGACATTGGATAGCAAAGCTTTAAAATCTTAAAGGGCAATAAGAGAATCTAGCTTGTCCGCAGTTTGCATTCCATGTAAATGGTGAATATAGGTTAGTACGTACTGTACTTGTGGGATATCTAAGTTTAAGTAGTTATTCGATCATGTACTGTACAGTAGTTACAAGATTTAAATGAAGCTGCAGAGAGAGGAGAGACGTGAGGTAGTTTGGAAGCTTTAGCAGTAGAGCTTTAGAGATGAATATCATGAGAAGATTATTCCTTTTTGTCAGTAAATTTGTGATACAGAGAGCAGTGATGAGTACGAAATGTGTCATTAGTGATAAAGCGTAACACACTGTGATAAACAGGCTTTAACTGCTGAAGTAATGATGGGGCAGTGCGGCAGTACAGAAAGTCCCCAGTATATTTTATTATATATATTGGATTATAGTTATTGATGAATTACTGTAACAAGCAGAATTCTAATGTTGCAGCTAGATGAGGTGGAGCTAATTTCTCTTAATGTACTGTTGGGAGCTTAATCTATAACAATGCATCATTTTATATGATCGTATATTTTGTAGGTTCATTTTATTCCTGCAAAGTGACTAGCAGCTGTCAAATAAATGTAGTGGAATAAAAACTACAAGATTTCCCTCTCAAATGTAGTGAAAGTATAAATTAACATGAAATGAAAAATACTCAAGTACAGTACAAGCACCTTAAAATTACACACACAAAACAGCACTTGAGTAAATGTACTTTGTTACTCTCCACCACTGCTCTCCTGTCTTTCTATCTCTATCCTGCTCTGCGTCTCTCTTTCTGCAGAAACACTTTCCAATCTCTTCTCTCTGTATTCAATTTTGTTCTTTTATTCCCCCATCGTCCCCAGCCCATTCCCTCTGCCTCTTTTTTTCTCTCATTCTCCTTACTTCTATCACAGGTTTCCATCTCCTTCCTCCCTCCCCCCTCTTCTTCTCCTTGGAGTATAGATGCTGTAATCTTCCCTGTCTAATGCTGTCAATAGCTCTCAATAACAATGAAATAGCAGCACCGGTTCCATCCCATCATTGATGAAGGCATAGCCTCAGTTAGGATCTTATTTGTCATCATGGCAATCTGCTTCTTGGTAATAGCCAATCAGATGGCTCCTGTGAGATGCAGTGCTCCCATGATAGGTTCCCCATTGTTTTGATTGACTGCACCTGAGGGCCCGCCACTTCAGCTGGGCTCGATCAATACGCCATCACACTCACACAAGGTGAGCGCATGCTCATGTATGTCCTGGAATAAACACACAGGTCTGGACACCTCACATACACTTTGGTGGAGAGTAAATTGAGAAAGAGACCACTGGTGTGGGGAGCAAACAGAATACAGACCAGTAGTAACAGCTTGCAAAATGGAGTACTGTGCAGCAACAACACTCAGCTGTGTGACAGCAGTGTGATCTCACTGTGTGGTCAGAATTATCAGCTGTTGCATAACTCTGTTGTACATGTACACCATTATACACATGCACACAAATACGACAACAACATAGAACTTTTTAATGCAATGATTATTTATTGGAACCTTTAATGTGACATACTGTGTTAGAATGATTTATTGAAAACAGTGTGTGGGAAAAAAATGACTCCCACTGTGTGTGCTATTAGTATTACAAACATGTTCGCGCACATGCTTACAAAAAAATGAGAAAAAGGGAAGTATGGTTGGTTTATGAGACGCAAAGAGGGATTTAAAGCACAGGGTTGCAGATTTTTTTTTTGATGCGCTTTAAACATCAAAGCTAAACAAGTGTTGGAAAGGTGAGCGGGGAAAAAGAAGACAAAAAGAAGATCTCAAAGTGAAAAGGATGTAAAAAAAAAAAAAAAAGGATGGGGGCGGGAAGGATGTTCGTTCAATACAGTGACCGACAATCCACATCATCTGCCTCTTTGATGTACACATAGTGTATGCACAAACGCACAATGCCAACTCATTTCCAACTCCTCATGCACTTGTCAGGGTCAAAGGTCAGCCTTCTACCACTCCAGCACCCCCCCTTGTTTACAGCTGCAAGGGTCAATTGAAGGCCATGAACTGACGCTTTCAGCTGTCTGTCAGACCTGTCTAAAGCTCAGACCGGTGAACCAGACGTTTGAAACATTCCCGGGTCAGCAGCCCCCACCACCATCGCCACCACCATCACCAACACCACCCCTCCCTCGGCCTCCCCGCCTGTCTGTCACACAACACTCCTTCACCTCTCCTCTGTCTTCCCCCCCCCCCCCCCTTGTCATGTTGTCATTCAGAGCAAAGCTTTGTCACTCCTGGAGAGGGCTGCTAAGCACCAGTGGAGCTCAGCTGAGCTCTCTTTGTGTGCTTTGTTTATGTGTTTGTGTGTCTTCTGTGTAGAGGTGGGGGGTTAGGGTTAGGTTATGGAAATCATGTAAGTGGGTACAGGCGTGTGTGGGTGTATAGTATATGGTTGTGTGTGTATTCAAGGCAGTTGTCTTTGTACTTGTGAATCTCCCTCTGTGTGTGTTCAGTAAGTGTTTCTTGTCAGTGACTGTGTATCGGTTTGTTTATATGTATGTATGCGTGTGTACATACAGTGTAGATGTGTATGAGTGAATGTGCGGCGACGTGTGTGCCAGTTGTTGTGTGTTGTTGTTTTGTGTGTGTTGTCTTTGAACCCCTGGAGATCTCTTCAAGGGTGAGTCCTGTCACTTCTAAACGGCAGACTTTCCACAGGAGACATGAATAGAGATGTGTGTACTGTATTTTATTAGACAGGCTGTATGCATGGGACTGGGCTGCCTCTGTGATATGACAGTGAACATCTTCATAGCTGAGTATGAAAGTCTATTGTATGTGCTGTCAAATTACAGGTGCTCCCACTACATAGAAATGTGACAGAGCAAACTGAAGATAAGCCGAAGAATGACAATTTAAAGAGAGACATCTTGTGCCAGGAGAATGATAATTTGTGTGTCCAGTAACATGCAGCATGTCCTCCGCTCCTGCAGGTGGTGGTACAGGCAGCCAGCAGACCGTTCTCCATGAGGAGCAGTAGAAGATGCCGGCTCTGCCAGCACTGCTGCTGTCAATACACTTCCTCTCCTTCCTGCTAGTCACCATGCCGCCACGCTCCCTCAGTCAGGCCCCGTTGCTCTCCTCCGTCCGCATGGGTGAGTGGTCAGCCGATCCTCCATCCCTACTACACCTGGATCAAAACGTTTCTCAACATACATTTCATGGTTTGTTTTTAGCCTGCTTTGGTGTCTGAAAGTGGGTTTTGCCACTTTTATCAGCCAAATTAGAACTAGTAATATACTTGTTGGTGTCCAAACTGTCCCCATACAGTAAAATGTTTCCCCATCCAAAGAGTGATTGGCAGATACAATCTTAGCAGAATTATCTCTTTCTTCTTGATCTACTGTCGGTATGATGGTGTTGGAAGAAGATTATCCAAAAAAGCCTTCATCAGGAGCAAGAAGAGCTGTCTGACACCTGCAACGATGTCTCTGTCCTTTTTTGGAGTAACTCTACTCTTTGATGTTTTAAATATCAGTGGATCTCCTGGATCCAGGTGTAAGAATACCTGCACAGTATCAAATATTAGAAACTGACATTTTCTGTAAGCACTCAAGATTTTTATCTGACCAAAACAGCTCATGTACACAGATGTTAGACAAAATAGTGTAAACATATCATAGACTAAGGGACTTAATCATGACTACAAACAACAAAACTGGGTAAAAGTGTGCCAAATGCCAGTTAGCAGCATTTGTCAGCTACTGTATGAAAAGGGTCTGACAGTCTGTATTTTGATAACTAACTAACTCCATCAAGGCCAGATCATCAGCCCAAATGATGTAATATGTCAAGGGGAACCTTCTTGAAAATCATGACAACATATGGTAAATACAGACAAACTACACTGATAAAGACAAACTGCAGGCACAAGCTGAACCAATCATATATGACCCAAATGTGTACAAATGTTTGCACTAGTGATTTTGTTTCTTAAAGTTAAAATATTATTGGATTAAGTTTTTAAACATTATCAGTAAGAATGCTCCCATCTTTAAAGGAGTATTTTGTCATTTTGACAGTTAGATAAGAAGATCGATGCCACTCTAATTTCTGTTTAATACAAAGCTACAGCCAATAGATGTTTAACTTAGCTTAGCAGAAAGATTAGAAGCAGGGGGATACAGCTAGCCCGGCTCTGTCTGCTAGAGTGGTATCGATTATCTCATCTCTGTAAGAGTGAATAAGCACATTTCCCAAAATGTCAAACTATTTCTTTAATTTCTGATACTGTTTCTGTCACTGATTTGAACAAGGTCAAATCCCTTAATTCCTTCACCAGTCGGTGGTTGTGATCCCTCTGTCAGCCCCATTCTTCTTCCCAACATACATTTCCACCCACACATGAGCATGGATCTTCCACCTCTACTCCCCCTCATCTCTTTTGCTTTCTCCTCTCCTCACCTTCTTCCCCTCTCACTGTTCTCTATCTTCATACTCTGTCCTTCTCTCCTCTGCCTCACCTATCTCTCCTTCCCTCTCTGCCTCTCTAGCGGCAATCCTGGATGACCAGTCTGTGTGTGGGCGTGGGGAGCGGCTGGCGCTGGCCCTGGCCAGGGAGAACATCAACAGCGTGATGGAGGGTCCGGCCCGAGCCCGTGTGGAGGTGGACATATACGAGCTGCAAAAAGACTCCCAGTACGACACTACTGACACCAGTGAGTGGAGCAGATGCACACCAAAGAAGACCAGTACAGCAGCCACAAGCCATCAGAGAGTGATAAAATCTGGTCCAATCGGGCATAGTGTCTAATTAGCACAGGCAAAATGTGACCACTAAAAATACCAGTAGATATTATTAGTAATATGGAATATTAATATTTATAGTGACCAGTACAGAGTAGAAAAGAACAGTAGTCTACTGAATACTGCAGGTTTCATTCCAAAACACTTAAGAAGGGTGCTGATATTTTTCAAAAAAGATAATGACATTTTCTAAAAAGCTGAAATTTTTTTGTGAGGAAAAACCTCGAATGATGACTAAAATGATAAAAAACACCACCACTTTCATGTGATTAGGTACCAGTAAGGGCTTGTGCTGATTAGTTTACATGTCATTGGAGACCAGTAATGGGCCAGTAAGCCTTTCTCATTAGAAACAGTGGGCCAGTGCCCTCCAGTAACAGCTGGCACTGTCGACTGTGCAGGCCACGACAAAAACAAACTATCAAATACTAATACAGATCAGCGGCCAACAGAAAGCAGCACCACAGCACAGAGGCCACTCCATGAAATTTGTATTGATATACAGAGTTAAAACTGAATGTTTGGAGTCTGTAAATACAGAAGAGGAACTGCTGAATCCAGTCACTGAGGAGACAGAGACTCCCTGCTCCTATTCTAATAGGTCGCTGACCCTGCCACAAGCTACTGGCAAAATGTCTATGTGTGCTTGAGAAGGGTTGTGTACACATGTTGCATGCTTGAGTTGTTGGCATGTGTGAGTGTGTGTGGGTGTGTGTGTGTGTGTGTGTGTGTGTGTGTGTGTGTGTGTGTGTGTCCTTGACCGATGGGCAGGAGACAGGCTTGTTTGCTCACAGCATTTTTTAGTCTCTGGATCAGAGAGCTCATCATCTTACAGCTACGGCTGTCTGAAGCACGCTTGCATGCACCCGCACACACAGGCCTTTACACATGCATGCACACACATCCCTCTTTGCAGACACATTCACACATGGGCACAGTGTGGGCATATACGCTCACACATGCACACGCAAACACACACACACACACACACACACACACACACACACACACAGACAGTGGCAGGGACTGAGGAGGACTAATTGGGATGAATTAAAATACCAACCAAATATACCAGCAAGAAAAGAGCTTTATGTCTGAATAACACAGTTAAGTCACCAGACTAATTTCTGCTGTATCTGTGAAAGTACTTTTTAGATGGGTAGACAGAAAAAAATGTCAATAAAAATGAATTCACTGCACATCCAAAAGATACAAAAACAGTTAAGTATTTCTGTATGCTAAAGGATGAAGCCCCTGAGTGCATAACATGGTCAAACTTCTGTCTGTTATGGATACTGGCCAATGACAGATATTTGATTTTGGGAAATACACTCATTTGCTTTCTTGCCGAGAGTTAGATGAGAAGATATTATTAGCAATCTTATATCTGCACGCTAAATACAAAACTACAGACTGCATCTGGTTAGCATAGCTTAGCGTAGCTTCATATTATCGTACAGACATCAAACTCCCAAGCAAGAAAGCGAATACGCGTATTTCCCAAACTATTCCTTTAAGCATTTTCTAGTTTCTTTTCATTGTTTTGTCAATTACTCAAGTAGAGTATAAGACAGACACTTTTACTTTTAATAATTCATGTGTCTACTCAACATAGTGGAGATATTTCAAATATGTGCGAAAGAACGAACTTCAGGCACTCACACGTAGAGGAGCAGGAGTGTGTGGCGTTTTGATAAAAAAACAACTTTATTAGTTACATGGCTTGGTCATGAAACAATAAAAAGAAAAACGTCAGGTTTTGACGTGGGAGATAGTGGGAGATAATGAGCGTCGTTCAGAAATTTCACAAGCTGACAGAAAACTCAGCTGAAAACGGAAAATAAAGGTAAACATGGTACTTGCCTCAAATGAAAAACGTTATATACATAATTTCTTCACATTGGAATTGGATATGTGAATATAGTAGAGACATTTGTTGTCACGTGGGGGTTTTGAACAGTGAAATCCATGCTTGAATAGCCTGTATACTGAATCAGTGAGATAGCGTTTTCTTTAGCCATTTTTGAGCAAAGTAGTTATTGTAATAGACAAATGTGTAAAACTGTTTATCCCACATTAATGTCCTCCTGCAGAAAGGATAATCATGCAAATTAGCATTTGTTAATTGAAGGCGACCAACAATCTGTTAGTATAATTCTGATACCAGAGATATAATTATAGCAAAATGTCTTAAAAATCATTCAAATCATTAAAAGGGACTGACTAAACAGTGAATAATAGCAGCAGGCAACCTCTGGCCTGCCCTGCTGTAGTCCTTGGAGTATTTATCTCAAAATAAGTCAGGTTATAATGAGACGATTGTGCTGCCACAATAGAATCAGTGGTTAAACTGAAATCATAATTCATCTTCTGAGTTTTTTGCTGCATTTTAAATTTCCACACTTTCCCCTGACTGCAGCCCCTACTGTATGCCAACTCTGTGCTGCCATCAACACAAAGCAGAGGAAAGGTGTGTGTCTGCATATTCAGTGTTTATTTTCCTTTCTTCCTTTCAGTGTGTCAGATTCTACCCAAAGGCGTCGTCTCTGTGATAGGTCCCGCCTCCAGCCCCGCCTCTGGCTCTACTGTCAGTCATATATGTGGAGAGAAAGAGGTGAGTGTGGAAGATAAACACACACACAAATATGTGCAGTCCTGTGTGCCTCTGTGTCGTGTGTATGCATACAGACATCACATACCTCTTTTTCTCCTACACACATAGACGTCATGGTGAATGTATCTACAGATTTGGTTTTCCTTGCCTGTTGAATTTCTTCTCATATAATTAACCATCATCCTCTTCTTCCAACAGTTTTCTCCTTTCTTCCCGTTGCCTTTTATCCTCAGGTCTCTCTGCCTCTGCCTCTGCCATCTTTCTTATCTCTCTTTTCACCCTGTAGCCTCTCTAATGGATCTTCTTTATTCACAGTTTTTTCCTGTTGAGTGTGTTTGGAGGGGAGTTAATCACGACACATTCACTTTTCTTGCCTCCCTTAATGTTTCTCTCTCCTCTCCTCTCCTCTCTCCTTCTATCAGATCCCTCATGTAAAGATTGGTCCGGAGGAAACTCCCCGCTTGCCGTACCTGCGCTTTGCCTCTGTCACTCTGTACCCTAGCAACGAGGACCTGAGCCTGGCCATAGAAGCCATCTTGCGCTCGTTCAGTTACCCCTCAGCCAGCCTGGTCTGCGCCAAGGCTGAGTGTGAGTACACATGCAGCCTGTTTTATAGTTATAGAGTACATTATGTGTGACTGCATAGCTGTGTTAGTGATTAGGTGGGTGTAAATGCACCGGTTGTGTTCTTGCAAGCTTATTCACCTTGTGTATGTGTGTGCGCGAATGCCTCTGTGGGAGTGTTGGCACATTCACACTGTTTGGGCGGATATGACTGTTTTGCACTGTTGGACACTCATTTTGACAGTCTGGCCATAAAGTTCTGTCTGTTGTCAGAGTTCAGAACATAGCTCATGCTGCAGCCTTCCTATTTATTACTCATGCTCTCGCACACTGTCTCTTATCCACCTCAGAGGGTTGTTAGGCCAAACCAATTTAATAAATGCTTGTGTTTGAAATGCTTTCCAGTATTGGAAGAACTTAGGGGACATTTGATTTAACTTGCCAGGTACTCAGAGAGCTTCAACATCACAGGGGATTCGGGGCTTAGTCACTAGCCCTCTTTATTTTCATTTTGAAAGAGTGCGGTATTGATTTATTATGCACTGCCCTATCGAGAGTTGCAGGAATTAAAGGGCTTGGTCGGATGGTGGCTGTAGTATTCAAACAAAGCTTTGTGAATATATGACAGAATACACTACGTGCTGTAGGAGGTGACAAAATCCTAATTTTTTTCTCCACTGAATAATTGCCTGACTTTTTGTACATTCCTGAGTGAAACTGAGCCAGGATGAGTTGTTGTGCAGCTGTTGACTGCTCACACCAGCCAAGCAGAACCGTACAAGAACTGAAGGGCAGTTACATAAAGAATAAGTGGGACCATTGAAGTCTGTGAACACTTCTCATGGCAGTGTGAAAAGGGTAGATTTTGACAAACAAAAAGCTGTGACATTATGAAAAATTGATTCAGTCATTGAGATGCTTTCATTATCTCCCCTGCAGTTAACCAGCCTTCCTACGGTTTCCCGAAAGTAAGCTGAATTCCTTGTGGACTTGTCATTTCATTGAACTAAAAGAGCTTTGAAATGGCATCAGACCTCTTTTCACCATTTTGATCATTAGTTGAATGGGTAGATAAGAGCCTTGTCTTTCACCGGGCTTTTCCTCTCAGAGGAATTAGAGTCTACAGATATTCTGATAGTTACCGTCCGGGCCAAAAGATGCAGCTTTTACGGGTAGAGACACTGAAGGGTGCGTGTGTAATATATTTGGCTTGAAGGTGATCTATACAAGGTTATCACACTCACAGACTCTGACCCACTTGGCTGCGCTATCTATCGCCATGGAGCTGGTTGCCATGGCTGCAGAATAGGTGCTAACTGCCACTCAACAGGCTTGTTCCACACTCTGAACGACTGTGTGGGTGTGTGTGGCACGGTGTATGTGTGTGTTTGATATATTTTTTTCTGTGTGCTTGGTTCACTTTGTCCGTTAATGTTCGTGTGTTTGAGTGCCGGTTTATGCGTGCGTGTGCGTGTATTTTGGCCCCTGAGTGTACTGTATGTCTGTACATGTGTGAGTGAGTTTTGGGGTACTTGTATGATTGTGTGTCTGTGTGTGTGGCTCTGCTGTGGCGCCGCAGAGGTTCAACATCAGACAATGTTTACCACCAGCCCACTTGTTTTATTCATCTTATTTACCCCAGTGTGGAGTGGTGTGTTCAAGTGAAGTAGACATTCTCTCTTTTTTGTCAGTGAGGCGGGTAATGTATGAAGTCACACATTTAATTGACGCCCACCATGCACGCATCCTAATTAAGTGACGTATTTAGAAACTGGTCATTTTTGCAACAGCATGTTAGTGGCATTAATCACATTTTACCCTCTTTAGCCCGTGCAAGTAGCAGTCCATAGATATTCTGTTAAATGAGAGTGAGTCAGAGATTTTGGGTCATTTCCGACGTATCCTTCTCTAGCTGTGCCTGGGTCACAACGCGCTATCTGAGCCTAATTCCATTATGCAGTTTTCATGAGATGGATGAGGTTAAGGACAGCGAGAGGGAGAGACGGAGCACAAGGAGGAGGAGATGGTGGCGGCGTAAGAGCGAGATGGATAAAGACAGAGAGAGGTAACTGGAGCACAGGGCTAAGACGAGAGAGATAGAGAGGTTAGAGCTTATGTGTGAGAGAGAGAATATGTGAAAGAAGGAGAGTGAGAGAGGGGAGGAGAGGAAGCTGTAAAGTGCATTGATTTTTTCCCCTCCTTCCTCAAACTAATTAAAGTTTTGGCCTGGTTCAGTGATTACCCCACTGCTTACAGAGGCTTTCTCCTGCTGAAGGGCTCTGTGCGCTACCTCTCCCCCTCTCCTCTCCTCTCCTCCCTCTCCCCTTCTCCTGCGTCCCCCAGATGCCTGCCCCACCACTTATTTACATAGCTAGGGGTGCTTTACTATGGAATTACAATTAGGAAGCAGCAGGGTAGACTTTCTAGTAAAGGCTCATTCCACGCACAATGTCAAGTGAGTCTTGACTGCCATTGGTTATACTCATTTTCGAGAGGAATTCGCTTGAAGTGGGTGAATTGTCTCAAGTACTGTATTTCAGTCTTTCTTTTCCTGCAGTTCTGTTTCTCTTCCTGACCGTTGTTTCTGTTTCTTCCTTCCATCTCAAGTTATTTGATTTTAAGGTTTTCAGTTTTTTTTAACACATACTATTTTGCAGCACATACATCACTCAAAGAACTGAAAAGCAATCCTTGATGGATGAGACAACAGATACAAAGTGAATTACAAAGCACTCAAAGAGCGCATACCTCTGCCAAGGCTTCACAACCCTCTTAATTTATTATTCTATTAATAGAAAATGTTTAGAAATTTGTCATGCTGATTGGCTGATGGCAGCCATGAATTTTGGAGGACACCTGAGACGTGTCTGGGAATATTAGGCCTTTGTACCAAGATTCAGACTGAGTTATATTTTGTCATGTTGCTGTAGCACCATACATGGCTAAAATGTCATCTGATTTTGTTGTACTATTAGGAGTTGATATGATACACTTGTTGCATTTGCACAGTGCATTTAAATGTTATGGCAGTTGATGTCAAACCTAGAAAAATATGCACATAGGAAAACGTGTACATATGAGCATGATTTTGTGACAACCAAGCTAGCTTGGAAGCCAGTCATGGTCCAATATGCAACTTACACAAATGTGATGTGAAAACTATAAACCTCCAGTGCACATACACTGAATGGACAGTTTGTGTCTGGTATGGAAAAACTATAACCCAAATTATTATTCAAAGCAGAGCATTTTTTTTATATGTTCTAAGGAGGAGGGCATCTTTAAAACATTTTTGGGCTCATCCAAATATTTTATGTACTAGATTTGGTTTAAGATTGGACAAAACCTGTACAAGAAACATTAAAGAGGAAAAAAATGTTAAGATTCATGCCTGTGATGTGATATATAATATCTAACGGCAAACACTCAGGCAGATAGCTAAAAAAAACTTGAATACATATGGTCTTAACTCATTAAAATCACACCAACGTGTATCTGTACCTTTGCCTTCGTCAGTGTGTCTGTAGGAGTGATGAAAAAAAAAATCAAGATGGTGGAAAATCTGTCTAGGTGTAAATGGATGTAGTCTGAAAGATTAATGTAGAGTCAAAGAATCCAGAGGAAGAATTTTGCTTCTGTGCCTCACTGTTCAGGTGTTATGAGCAAAATGTAAAGTGCTTTATAAATGGCCATATGGTGGTGCTATCTACAGCACAAACTAATCAGTTGTTTCCCAGCCCATAGCCTAACTCTTCTTCAACTAACAACATCTGTCAACTCCATTTTGAGCTAGCTAACAGATAAACAAACATATGGCACTGAATAAAAAAACCTCCTTGGCAGAGGTCATAACAGATTGAAATAAGTCCTACAAAGAGAAACAGTGAATGCATACTGTATACTCCATATTAAATCATATTTCATTTCCTAGGGATTTAGACAAACCATTGATCATGCTTTGCAAAATGATACAAATATACGGCCATCCGAGGATAAATCAAGATTTTCACAGGTCCTGCAAAGCTTACATTTTGGAAATATGAGTTGTGTCTACTGATACAGACATTGATATGCGGCTCGGCTCTGCTTTGGCTCTGCCTCAGGCCTGCTGAGATTGGAGGAACTGGTCCGCCGCTTTCTCATCTCTCGGGAGACGCTGTCAATCAGGATGCTGGATGACAACCTGGACCCTACGCCGCTTCTGAAGGAGATCCGTGACGACAAAGTGGCCACCATCATCATTGACGCCAATGCTTCTGTCTCCTATCTCATCCTCAAGAAGGTCAGTCCTCAAACGTCGATACATTCTTCAGAAACCGCCCACACGTGCAGGATATGAAGTTACTTGTGTATACTGTACAGTACACACAGTAACACTCTGGGATTTTTTCTCTTTAATGCACCCATTTGGGAAATTCAGGTTACAGTCATGAAGGGCATGCAGAGCTTACCATCTGTAAAGTAATAAAACAACTCTCTCAAAGTCCCACAGGCTACACATTTGTTGTCAAAACAGAATTAACATGTATTTTTACCTTCTCTGCCCTCCAGAGCTGCATAGGGAACAATATTTATGCGTGTCTGCCAGCAATAATCACTTGCACTCTTAAGAATTTAAGATTTGACAAAAGAACATCTTCTGCTGGGACGCGGTGCAGATGTTACCCAGGCTTGTTCTGATTCATGGTGCGGCCTGTAATGCCGATAGCCAGCGCAGTGAGTCACAGTTTGAATGCTTATGGGATGCTTTCACTGGGCACATTGGAGCGGCTGTCCGCCCTCAGCGAAATGTCCTAGTGTTAGCCTGATGATGTAAAACTGTGATTAACGTATGCCCCCTATCCCTCCTCCCCTCCTCCCCCATTTTCTCTCCTACTTTGTCCCCCAACTGTGTCCTTTGCTCTCTGCCTCTCAATAACTCTCCTCCTTTGCCCCCTCTCTCTCTCCCTTCATCAATCTTTCTACATCTTCCCTTACTCTCTCTTTCCACATCCCGTATCCCACCTGCCTCTTCTTTATCTTTTTTCCATCTCACTCTCTCTTTCGCTTTGTCCTACAGGCGTCAGAGCTGGGGATGACATCAGCATTTTACAAGTACATCCTCACCACCATGGTAAGAGCTCACCAGTTCTACCCCTTCCTCTCTTCTGTCTCCTGTTCCTCCATTTTCGCCCGTTCCTCTTTCCTGCTGCTCCTCCTCTTCTGTCCCTTTATGAGCGAGCAAAGGTGCTAAGGCGGAGAAAGAAAAAAGAGAGAGAAAAAAGAGAGACGAGATGAAGGATGGGGAAAGGGAAAGACAGAGAGAGAGAGAGATATCTGAGAAATGAACATACTGTACAAAGATGTGGAAGTGCAGAGGAGGATGGCAGAAAAAGGGGTCTGAGGTGAAGGTGATGACAGACGTGATGCGCCCTTTTTCTTCTGCCACCCGCCGCCTTCTCTACGCTTCTGGTGTTTTCATCTTCCTCTTTGATATACTCCCCTCCCCTTCTACCATTTGAATTAATGTGTCACTTTATGCTCTGCGCTTGATTCTTATTTATTTCTCCCCTCTCCGTCCTCTGTACACGATGTGCTCTTGTGCTTTAGATGCCGCGTCTTGTGTGTATATTTCTGTGAAAAGCTACTGGAGTCATTTCCATCAACCTTTCTTTCCCCTGTATCACAGTTTCTCTTTCTCTTTTTCCTAGCTGTCTATATCATTTTCTTCTCTCTCCATCAGAGATTAGATGTTGTCACTCCCCGTGGCCTCTCTTTTTCTTTATCACACTCTCCTTTGCACAGTATTTTTCAAGATTTGATACACTGTCAACATTGTCACTCACCTGAATTTTTCTGTCTCTCTCTGCAAACACCGTCACCTGCTCCTTCTCCTCTTTCTCCTTTCTAGGACTTCCCACTACTGAGACTAGATGATATAGTAGATGAGCAGTCCAACATTGTGGGGTTCTCCATGTTTAACACGACCCATCCCTTCTATTTGGAGTTCATCAGGAGCCTCAACCTCTCTTGGAGGGAGGGCTGTGACCTAACATACCCCGGCCCTGCGGTCAGTCTCATAGACACTCGAGTACTCATGCATGCGCACATTCAGGAGTAATTTTCAAAGCTTTGTTTGCATGCCACGTAACATTAAGCAGCATTATTCCTCACACTGATTCATAGAGCAGTTAAAGAGATTCAGCTAGTCTTTTGCTTGTATTTAATGGCTATTGATGTATCCATCTGTGTTTCCTCCCCACTGGTTTACTCATACCTCACATCTCTTCTCTCTCTCCTCTTATTTTCCCTGCCCCCCTCCCTCCATCCCTGTTAACCATTCAATCTTCTTTGCTCGCACCTCTCTCCTCATTGCATCTTCTCCCTTGAGTCCTTGTCTTTCCTCGCTGTGTTTCCATCCCTCCCCCCTTTCCCTGTCTCCCCCTCCATATCTCTCTTGTTTCCTCTCCCCCGTCCACAGCTCTCGTCAGCGCTGATGTTTGATGCGGTACATGTGGTGGTGGGGGCGGTAAGGGAATTGAACCGCAGTCAGGAAATCGGAGTGAAGCCTCTCAGCTGCACCTCACCTCAGATCTGGCAACACGGGACCAGTCTTATGAACTACCTGCGCATGGTAAACGCTTGATAAATACAATATGTAATCACCTGCTGATATGCATGCTTTAATTCGTTAGATGTCCACACTTGATATTCACATCCATAGTAGCATCACTTCTGTGTATATGCTCCATGTGTTATCATCATAGTCAAGATCTTTCTTGTTTACAGTAGAAAATCACGCTGCAACTAACAATTATTTTCATTATTGATTAAACTGATGCTTTGTTAGAATGAGATTTGTTAGAATGTGAAATTCTAGAAAAATAGTGAAAATACTCATTACAGTTTCCCAAAGCAAATAAGGTTACATCTTCAAATTAGAGATAAAACAATTACTTGATTAATCTATCAATTGCTCAACAATAAATTAATTGGCAACTATTTTAATCTATTGATAATCGATTAATCTCTTGAGTCAATGGCAAACATTTTCTGGTTCCAGACTCTAAAATGTGAGGCTTTGCTGCTTTTCTTTATTGTATGTCACAGTAAACTGAGTCGCTGTGTTTTGGACTGTTGGTCGCATAAAACAAAACATTTGAAAACGCCACCTCAGATGCATAATGAAGATAATCATTGCAGCCTTACTTCAGATGGCCTGTCTTGTTGCACCAAAACCCCAAACATTTTCAATTTAAATCAGAGAAAAGCAGAAATTCTCACATTTGAGAATGTACAACTAGAAAATGTTTTTCTTGAAAAATGACTCAAACGATTATCGTGGTCTGTTAATTTTCTCTCGATTGACCTATTGATTAATGACTACAGCCTATGTATCATCCTCATCTCATTTTGCATGTAACCTCTGTCTCTTGTTACTCTTTGTCATCTCCCATCTCTAGTCGTCTGTGTGTCTCTCTCATCGATGACCTGTTGTCAAGGCAGCCTGAGTCCCATCTCTCATTGCCTCCACCCCACCGGCCTGACATCTGCCTTTGTTAGTCAACATCATGGTGTGCTCCGTCTTCAGCACCGTGTCATTCATCATAGATCTCGCTAACCGTGCCAGCACCTGGGTTGAGCTGTGAGGTGCAGTTCTGAGTCTTATTAGGGAGCTGCTGACTCTTTTTGCTGCTCTATCTAAGCCTCTCGCTCAGTCACTTTCTCCTAAGTTGATCCAAAACTGATCATTCCTGTCCTGCCTGCCTGTCATTCCAGCCTCAGACACTTCCTCTGTTTCTCTAGCTCTTTCTTTCTTTTTGTCTTTCACCCTCTCTTTCTTCCTAATCACTGTAGATAGTACCTGTTTGCCTAATCATGATGGATAGTGAGAAGAAGAATGTTTGGTTTTATATAGAAGATTCCCTGTGTTTATGTCTTTGTCTCTCCTCATTGCTTCTACCTACTTTCATCTCATTTTCTTATCTTTCCTTCTTCTCTTTTCCCTTCCTCTCGCATACTTCCTCACCTCACTCTCTCCGTCTGCCTGCCAGGTGGAGTACGATGGTCTGACAGGGCGCGTGGAGTTCAACAGCAAAGGTCAGAGGACCAACTACACCCTGCGGATCCTGGAGAAACACAGAGGAGGCCACAAAGAGGTCAGGAGTCACCTGTTATCATGCAGCAGCCAGGTCACATCGCCCATAGGCTTTGGGTTAGTTACAGGTCACCTGTCTGATTTCATAATGCCACAGGAGGAGTTTAACACTAAGGTCAGCCTCATCACAGATCGTAGCCAAATATCTTTACTTTGTGAAGTTGGTTTGATGCGTTTCACCTGACAGCGCTGTAGTGTAACCTGCCATCAGACATGGGTCATGTAGCTGCAAATACGTGTTCACATTTATTTTGTCTCAAGGCCACTGGAATACATTAGCTGCTCGTATAGCCCATCAATTGAATTTCAAACGGTTGCTAAATTTTAAAGCAGGTCCGTAGTATCGAGTCCAGCGTAAGTGTTGTTTTTAGTCTCATGAATGTGTTTTGATGTTTGGACTGTCCCTGTCCCAGATGTTTTTTGCCTCCAGCATGTTCCTTGATTGTTGACTTGATGTTTTCTGATCTAAAAACATACAAAATTATTTTATTAATGGTGGTTTTTTTTCTTCCCATGGCTACAAACAATAACATTCATTTGTTGGAATCAGTGTTTGTAATTGGCCTCAAGCTCAGTACAGAGTGGATGTGCAGATAGATCTACATCTCTGCTCATCCTATATATAATACTGTATATAATAATCACATGGAGTCTTAATGGAGTATATTTTTGTCTTGTGTAGAAGTGGATTTGCTTAGGAATTAGTTTTGATCTGTATTGGTTTTGGCTTCTTTTGGAATTGGTCTTCACTTGAACTCAACTGATTCAGGTCTTGCAGTTGACATAGACTACACTAAAGTGGTCATGACTACAGTGCTATTTCCTTGAAGCTCTTCAACTCATATGTTTTGCAACCACAATTCTAAAACAATTAAATGTTATTGTGTTGAAAAGATTTTTCCAAGTATGCCTGCTCCCTTTTAGCAACGCCCTGCAGTTTCTTCATATTGTTACTGTACATATTTACATCAGGGAGCTGAGCAGTCAAACAATCAGTTGGGTTTCAGTTGCATTTAGGGCTGGGCAATAAATCAATATTATCATCTACCGCCTTTCAGTGGAATTGTATCATGACAATATGATCATATCATGTAGTTATTTTACAAAATCCTGTTGTTTATATGAATGATTCCAACATTAGATAACATTAGCCACCATAAGCTGCTGGTCATATCAGACCAATTAAGGCTGTAGCAGCAAAAACCCATGTGTCATTTCTTCTTTGAAAAGCAACATCGTCTCGCTTTGTAGTTTTTGTTCTACACATCTTCCCTGTTAGTCTGGGCATTTGATCTTTTTGATGTACTAGGTACAAGCCACATCAAATTTGTTAAGAGTAGATGGACAGTGTGGGGAACCAAAATAAAATGATGGCAGACCCAGCCAACGAGGTGTTTAGGACCATTTTGGAGCATTATTCTGTCACTGCACACTCCTCCAGTGAGCATTAGAAGGAAAGGTGAGGGAAGATAGAAATCAAAATGCATTTCACCTGCATTTCAAAGTCAAGATTAAATGAAGCATAAGTACGCACATCACTGCAGATCCAGACTGAGGGAATTACGTTGCGGTCCACTGACTGGAGGAAACACTTTCTCTGCACCTTCCCTTAATATGTCTTGCCGGGCTCTACTATAGGCCAACTGCCTCCCATGTTAACACTAAATGCCACCTGATAACCATACTTAAATCTAGACTTAACTCAGCTGGAGACTTAGGTTGTGATAATTAACACTCTGCTCACCTCTCTGCACAGCAGCACCCACAGTGTAGGCAGGCAGTGGTGGTTCAGAGAGAAAAAACCACTCTTAAATGTCAGGGCAGGATAAAGAGTGTCATAGAAAAACTGTGATTCTGTCTGAGGAGTCATTACCTCTCCTCTGACCTATTGAAAGATGTACAGTAATATCTCCCAAAGAAATGTCTCTGCGAGCTGCACACTGGTTAGGTCATAATCACACACTTATGTACCTAAGCGACTTTACTGTCTCCATAAAATGGAAATATGTGAGCCGTTTTTTATGCAATTTAAGAAAGGTGTTAGTAAAGGAAAATACACATGGCAATGAAACTCCTGATCATGAATACTTTATATTTATTTCCATCTTGTCCCAGCTCATTGCTCTGCTTGTAAACAGCAGTGTTTTTTACAATGCATGGTGTATGACTCCAATGGGGGCAATTAAATCAATGTACATATACAGTATGTAACAGCATGGATAACAAAGCATGCATAAAATATTCAACGTGCAGAGGTACTAATTTAAAATAGACCAATAGTGCTAATGCACTCACTGAATTTGCTATAGATGGAGTGTATCCTGCCACAACAGTAAAACAGTTGCAGTGAAGTTAGAGCTTAACAGTACATTATTTATCCCACAAAAGCCATTGATTTTCTCTCGCTTTCTCTTCTCTGTTAGATCGGGATCTGGTACTCCAACAACACCCTGGCAATGAACTCCACTAGTCTGGATATTAATGTCTCAGAGACGCTGGCAAACAAGACACTGATTGTCACCACCATACTGGTAAGGTCACAGTTACCTTCTGGACCACCACGCTGGTGAGGTCAGAGTTGTTTTTGTGTTGCTGCGCAGGCTGTGCCGCAGCTCATGCTGTGTTGTGGTCTGTTTCTGCTTATTTTGCTGTCACTGTAGCTGTCATAGAAACTGACGGAGCACTGAGAGAGACGTGTTACTAAATTCAAACTGCCAAAAGTTGCCTCCTTCCATTTGAATGTCATATCAGAAAATCAATAAACCCCTTTCATGATGCTTCTCCACCATCTTCATCTTGTAAAAACACCTGATACAGTAAATGCCCTTCCCCACATTATGCTGTAATATAACATCCTTTCCAAAATTAAGAAAAGCTTTATTGGCTTTGACATTGACTGAATATTGATGTTACATTATTGCCAAAGCTTGATTACATGTTATTGAATATTACATTTAAGAAAACAAAATAAAACAGATACACAATCACAGATAATCCTAAACAACACAATCCTTTAGAACACAAACTAGCATAAAAACATGGTCGAACAAAGGAGGACTCTCAAATGTTTACTCTTTGGTTGTGGCAAGCATACATATTCGGCAGCCAGAAGAGCTATTTTGCTGCTTTCTCCCAAGATGTAAATATGTTTACCCTTGCTTGTGTGGTCGGTGATTTCTGGCCATATGTGCAAGCTTTGTGAAAGAATTACTTCAGGTCAGTATATTTGGTACACCCAGTGAGTAAGTGACGCTCTGTCTCAATGACTTGCAGATCACAGTGAGAACACAGCTTGTCTTCCCTTGGTAGCCAGATTTGTCTGTGTCTATTTCAATGGCCAGACAGGTCACTGAGTCTTCTTGGCTCTCTCACCTACTTTGGCAGCCATTTTGCACAAGCCATTTTATGTATTTTAAAGGAGTTCTCCAGCAGTTTAGTACTGGACTTTTATAATGTTATGGGACTCACAAGAGACAGATTAAAAATAGAAAGGTCTAAATTGATTCTGCCAAGATATCCTGACTTTCAGTCCAAAGTATTGGTCAAGCTCCTAAAAAGCTGAATCCTACAATTCCCATGATGAAACTGTATATCATCTTTTTGTTAGACTCTCTGTAACCCCTGCCTGGTTAAGTCCCATGTCTTTAAAACTCAGTGCCCACAGTTTACACACTGACCGGACTACACGGACTGACCGAGCAGTACTCCTTATGACAAATAAACTGATTTTGATGTGTAACATTGGTGGAATTCCACTTTAAATACATTACATTTAATTTGAGTAGAGACTCAAAATGCTTTAGAGAGAGTTACATTTGAAAAAAAGGGACGCTTGCTTTCACAAAATTACCAATGACATGCTAATGCTGGTATATTAGCTATCTTAAAGGAAATGTTTGATTCTTTTGGGGAAATATGCTTATTTGCTTTCTTTGCCAAGGGTTAGATGAGAAGATCAATACCACTCTCATGTCTGCACAATAGATATGAAGCTACAGCCAGTTAGCTTAGCTTAGCATAAGGACTGGACTGTATGGAATAAACAAACAAGCTATAATGTTTCATTATTCATGTTTCCCCCATGTTCAGGAGAACCCATATGTGATGCGCAAAGACAACTACCAGGACTTCCAGGGCAACGACCAGTATGAGGGCTTCTGTGTCGACATGCTGCGGGAGCTGGCAGACATCTTGAAATTCTCCTTCAAGATCAAGCTGGTGGATGATGGGCTGTATGGGGCTCCAGAGCCCAACGGCTCTTGGACTGGCATGGTTGGAGAGCTAATCAACAGAGTGAGTACTCTCCCTCTCCCTCCCTCTCTCTCTCTCTGTCTCTGTTTCACATACACACCAGAAACATGCTCAAATGTTTTAACCAGTGTCTCTACAAACAGAAACTTATACTGAACACACACGCACGCACGCACACACCACCCACACACACACACTCACGCTGTAGCCCCAAACCACAACTCTGCTGTAACTTCCCATGTCTCAAATTGCCCTCAGAGGGGAGTAAGACTCTTATCTAGGACAAAAGCTGACTTGATAATTCCCCAAAAGAGAGTGGTAGCATTGCCTAAAATTGTCTGCACCATCTTTCCTAACAGTAACCCTCCTCTATCCCAGCCTGTCCCCCCTCCTTCTCTCCCTGTCCAGGCCTAGTGTGCCTCTGACAGACACTCTGGTTGAAGCAGGCTAATGAGAGCCCCTCTTTGCTTAATTACCATACGGTATACTTCAATTACCAGACTGTGGTCCCTGTGTGGGGCCTGCCACACTGGTGCTCCCCCAGCTCTCCACGCTTTCTCTCCCTCCATGCCCTCCCCATTGCCTGATCACTCAGCTCTAATTAGCGGCCCATGTTCATCAATTAGCTTTTAATGGAAGAGATGGAGGGGAGGCAGAGCGACCAGAGACCTGCAAGGTTTTATACAGGTGGAAAGACCAGCCACCCAGTGCTTATTTGCAATTAGCCTCATTTGGATGGTGGATAATGTGTGAGTGTGTGTGCCAAAGGGAAAGGGACAGAGTGCACGTCTGTATGTTTTTCCAAATGTGCTTTCAAGTGCACAGTCAAACTTTTCATTTTTCATTCTGCAAGCCAACATTTTATACAAACAGAGCTCTCATCTACCCAGTGCAGCATCAAGTGTCTTTCTATTTTTGCACAGTTACCTGACCACTTGTCGTTCTTCTTTCTGACTCTCCTCCACTACCTCTATCTTTCTCTCGCCCCCACTACTATCTATCTACCTATCTATCTTTGTCAATACCACAGAAAGCAGACCTGGCAGTGGCAGGCTTCACCATCACGTCAGAGAGAGAGAAAGTTATCGACTTCTCTAAGCCGTTCATGACCCTGGGAATCAGCATCTTGTACAGAGTTCAACTGGTGAGGGTGTTATCTGGGGCTGTAGGGCGCCCGCTGGGTGATACTCACTGGAGATCTTGTGTTGGATTTCATTTCTTTTGTTTGCACTACTTTTAAGCTGGCAGGGTCATACAGAAGACGACAGGCTGCACTTGTTAGAAGATTCTTATGGAATCAGACTGAATGTTACATAAGAGTTGATCTCATCTTTGAAGCTGAGGATTGTTTGTGTAGTATGCTGCATGCTGCATCAACTGTGTCCACAGTGAAATTTATAGGTGTAATTTAAATTGCTCAATAAGTCAGTGCTCTATAACTGGGTAACAGTGGCAGCTTTACATTGCTAATGAGGTTTTGGGTCTAAGCCAAGTATGCTTCAGCAGAAGGCATTGTGAAACGGAGCATTCATGGATTGTAGCATTAGCGTATCAAAGCACTGCAGACTTACTATCAGAGTGCAGTGAAGGACACTGCCCTCCTGTGGTGCAAAGGGGACATTCCCTGACTGCTGAGACATGACACCTTGTTTTCTAACACACTGTACCTTCCTGTCTGTCTGTCACTGTCTCCATCTCTCTACTTCTCCTCTTCTTCTCTTTCTTTGCACCAGGGTCGGAAGCCGGGTTACTTCTCCTTCCTCGATCCCTTCTCTCCAGCTGTTTGGCTCTTCATGCTGCTCGCCTACCTGGCTGTCAGCTGTGTGCTCTTCCTGGCTGCAAGGTCCATACATTACATCACACACTGTACTGATAGTCTGCAGCTCACATCTGTGCTCTATCGCCATTTATCTTGTTGAACATCTCAGTATCCTGTCACATAATGGAATTTTTTACCTTATACAACCTCCAGCAGACGGTTTGACAGGGATCAAATGACTGACTGGTGGTGACTTGAATGATATGACAGAGGTACATTATTGCACTGCAGTTTCACCTCAAGGTCATTCCACTGTACCTGTGTGTCCCCGCCAGGCTGAGCCCCTATGAGTGGTATAACCCTCACCCGTGTCTGCGAGAGCGCAGGGACATGTTGGAGAACCAGTACACCCTGGGAAACAGCTTGTGGTTCCCTGTCGGAGGCTTCATGCAGCAGGGATCAGAGATCATGCCCAGAGCCCTGTCCACCAGATGTGTTAGTGGGGTGTGGTAAGTTACAGAATGGTTAAGTTTGTGTGTGTGTGCCGGCCACTTTAAGTCCCAATCCTCTCAAACATGTGTTACTTCACTTGGATGTTTGACCTTCGCAGAATGATGTATGTGTTTGACACTAGAAGGCTATTTTCAAATTCATCTGCTGAAGGGGGAAAGTTTCTCTTTGCTCACATTAAATCAAGACGTGAATGTACAAGCAGGATTTTGTGACATCAAAACTAGTTTGGATGCCAATCATGGTCCAAGATGCAATTTACACAAGTGTGATGTGGAAACCTGAAGCCTCCAGTGCACATTCACTGAGGATTACAGTGAAGTGGGAGACATCTTGCGTCCAGAAATAAAAAAAAATTGGAAATTAAAAATATTTGCATATTTGTAGATTCTGGGTTTTTTAATGAGGGAGAAAAAAAGAGAATTTTTATGTCTTCAAACATCTCTATAGGGGATCTTAAAACTGTAGCATGTGTTAAATGTTGTATATTTAATTTACATGTTGCTGTAATAAAAATATTAAAATTTATTTGTAAATTTTGTACATTTATGTATGGTACAAAATCAGAGGTTTACAAAGTGCTAATCAAAAAGAGAAACAAAGGAATGCTGAATGGTAGAAACAGTTAAGATAAAACATGAATACAATTTTAATTAAACAGTTATAAAATAAAAGAAAAACACATTTAAACACATTAAAATGATGAAAGGGCTGGTAGACAAGAATATATGATAAAAACAATTAAATAGGAGGAGGCAGTAAATACAGATTAAGTCCAAGCCATACAAATGAGTCTTCAAACTAAAATTTTAAAATTAAATATATTAACAGAATCAGCCCTTTTGACAATATATGGTAAATTGTTCCAGATTTTAGGGGGCATATTTGCAAAAGCTCAGTCCCCTTTAGACATGTGTTCTTAACTAATTTCTTCATCAAGAACCTTCATTTTTCCTTGAGGTTGCACATCTGCTGTGTGAGAGATTATGACATTTACATTTTAAAGTTTAAGCACGTAGCTGACATATAGCTCATAAGTTTCAGTCCCTGAGCTCCAACATTTCAAGCAAACAATACAAAAATGCTAAGTTCACAGAAATACTACATTAGCCTGATGATATTCCTGTGGCACAGAGTGACTGTGAAAGAGAAGCTGAGAAAAAGAAAATCGCTAAGAGCTAAGGAGATACAGGGTAGAAGAAGACAGGAGAAGCAAATCACACAGAGTTGGACAAGATATGGGATAGGGGATATTAAGTATAGTGGGTATGAAGTTTTTAGACATGCAAGAAAGGTCACAAGAGAGTCCCATCTTCGAAGTTGTTGGGGTAGAATATTATCTGTTAGTCCAGGAAACCTGAGCCCCTTTTCTTGCTTACTCTTAGGGTTGGGTGATATTATGTGGATATACCGTGAGACAATAGAAATTGATTTTGTACCATGATATGTATCAATTTTGTGATCTAGAAATTACATATACCGTGATAAAAGACTGTACCCATATCGCCCATCCATACTTACCCTTTTCACTTTTTTCCTCCCCTTGTCTCCATCTCGTAGGTGGGCGTTCACCCTGATCATCATCTCCTCCTACACGGCCAACCTGGCAGCCTTCCTGACCGTCCAGAGGATGGAGGTTCCCATTGAGTCTCCGGACGACTTGGCCGACCAGACAAACATTGAGTATGGCACCATCCACGGAGGGAGCACCATGACCTTCTTCATGGTACGACCCACTGCACCATCTATGGCTCTGGTTGGCTTTGTGTTTGGCTGTTTTGAATGGGTATTTGTGTGTGTTTGTATCCGTGTGTACATGTTAAATTGTGTTGTTTTTAATGCCAGTTGGATTTACTCTAGAATGGGACAATTTCCTGAATTGCCTTCATAGTGTCAATCTTTCATAAAGTTTTTGCGTTTGTGTGTGCATGTGTGATTTAGTGCAGTGTCTTTGTCTTTATTGCCGCGCCTGGAATGAGTGGTTGTCCTCATATTTGCTACTATATCTCTGAGTTCCTCTCTTGTTTTCTTTATGGCTGTTTATGTTTGTGTTAAGTGGCTGACTGCCTGTGTTTGCTTATGAGAGTGCTTCCGGCATCTGTGTTGGCATCTGTGTTTGTCATAGTGTGTGTGTGTGTGTGTTTTGTCTTTGTGTGTAGGTGTGTTTGCATGTGGGAGCGTGTGTAGGTGAGTGTATAAAAAACTGTATTTGTTTATTTGTGTGCATGCATGGGAAATGGCTACATGCCAAATTGTGAGTGTGTGTGTGTGTGTGTGTGTGTGTGTGTGTTTTGCATTCTCGTGGTGTTTGTCCATATTGAGGATATAAGAAAGAGTGGTTTATGTTTGCCTACATAAGCCCGTTTCAATGCTACAGTACATTATCCCACTCAATGCCTAATCCACACACACACACACACACACACACACACATATAATACACACCCGCATTATTACACACAGATGCCGCTCTCTTTGCTTTTCTTCTCACACACAATACACAGAGATATAACATGTAATTGTACACTTTAAACACTTAATCCTGTTTTGAAGCTTTTGCTAAGTGCTGAACCACCTCCTGCGTGCTGATTTACCTCCATCTGTATAAAAGATGATGCATCAGCTACGCCATGAGCGAATTATCTGTTGCCTTGATTCACGTCTCCCTCTATTTACCATTGATGTTTTATTTGATTTCTGCTTCAAAGACAGATGATCCGACATGTTAGGAATCCTGAATGTACAAACACACGTCCGTAGTCAGTGTTTAATTACCATTGCTGTGTTCCCATTCCTCTGCAGAACTCACGCTACCAGACCTACCAGCGGATGTGGAACTACATGAACTCCAAGCAGCCCGGTGTATTTGTGAAAAGCACAGAGGAGGGCATCGCCCGCGTCATCAACTCCAAGTATGCCTTCCTGATGGAGAGCACCATGAACGAGTACCACCGCGGCCTCAACTGTAACCTCACACAGATAGGAGGCCTGCTGGACACCAAGGGCTATGGCATCGGCATGCCACTGGGTAATAACACTCATAAATCTTTTTCAATCAAAACAAATGTTACAGAGTGCTTGTAGCAACTGATAATGTAATAACTACCAGGTAATAACAAAATGTAAAACGTAGTAAAACCTGTAAATTTGATACATTGCTAGAATGAAATTACATCACAACAACAGAGATTCATTAGATCACTACAGTAACTTAAATGATCTCAGTGTAATAATGAGTTACATATGTTACACTCTAAGAATTTTAGAGATAGTCATTGTTTAAAGCTATTATCTGGTAATGTGTTGCTTTCTTTTTTACTGTATTTACTATACAGAGAAATACAGTATGTTATCACATTTGATGACTTACTTTAATAAATATTTATTACATTATGAGTTGCTACTATGATTTACAAAAAAAAACATAGAAATACCAGCAGACAAATAGAAACAGTTTAAAACATATTAATGAAATTATCACAAGTCTTTGAAGCCTATAAATAGGTTTTGAAAGCATCTATATTGATGTAGTCAGTGTCACTTTCAGGCAATGGCATTTCAAAGCCTACAAGCCCCTACAGCAAACACTTTTGTCTTTTTGCCTGATTGGTACAATCAGCCTCGTCAGGGGGTTTATAGGTGTCATGTCTTTGATTAGACCTATAATTGATCAATAAAGGCCTCAAATCAATAGAAAGATTAACAACAGGCAACCAGTGCAGGGAAGCCACAAGGGATGCAACACTGACCCTTTTTTTTTTGGTCCTGTTACGAAACACTGCTGCAGTATTTTGCAGGGGGTTTGCCACAGCTTGTGGATTAAGGCAAAATAACCGGGTATTGTAGTAATGAAGACAACAACATATAAAATAATGTACTAAAATAATTTAAGTAGCATTCAATAGTTAGAAAACATTGACTGAACAAGAGTTTAGGGATGTTACTCAGGCTTTAAACAGAGATTAGAAAATGATCACGTTAAAGCACTGGTTCCCGACTTTTTGTTCTTGTGACCCCTTAACACAAAGCAGCATCTACTGTCCTTGCAGCCCTCCGTCACAGGGTGCATGTGTTCTAACTAGTCAAAGAGTGACTTTCCTTTATTGGACTTCTTTCATTTGACTTGCCTTTTTTGAGGCCCAGAGAGATAAAACTATACAGTATTTCACAAGGAAAAAAGCAAAGATTTGAGAGGTTTGAAAAATAAACATAACATTATGTAGCTGAATTTTGATGATCTTATTTCCTCCCCAGGTAATCACCTCACAACCCCCTAGATTAATCTTGCAGCCCCTTGTGTGTCTACAGCCCCTTGTGTGTCTGCAGTTACAATCTTGCATTCACGTTCTTGAGCTTTGTTTGCCTTCAGAAACATGTCGGACATCAGTAAACTCATGATATACTGTAACACAGCTTGCTTGCAAATGTCATTGGGCTTTTGTTATTGTAGTAGTGGAAAACAATGACATTGCAGTGCTCTATAAACCTCATCAAAAAAAAACAAAAAAACTCACTCACTGTGGGAGAGGCAGAAACACCTGCATGAGATCAATTATGCTAAATAGACACATGTAGTAGTACTGATTGGTGAGAGATTAGATCTGAAAAATGTCTTGTACGTGGTTGATTTATTTTTTATCTAAGGGATTAGTAAGTATTTCAACTGGAAGTAATGAACATGCAGTTAATTGCTTTTCCACACACGTCCAGCTCTTCTGAAGCTCCTTCTTTAGCGTGTACTGTAGAGGTGGTGTCACTGCATCACAGCGATCTGTTCTAACGCAGAGGAGGAGGAGGGCATGACTAGAGGGAGGAAGGAAAAAGGACATATGACGGACCAAAGGTGTGGAGAAAGACGAAGCAGAGTTACTGTACATCAACATGCAGAGCAAACACAGACATGAAGAGACAGACCAGAGAGGAGAAAGAGGTCTAGACCAAAAGGAGAGACATTTAGATATTTAAAAATACTTTTAAAGGGTTGATTTACCCAAATTAAATAATAAATAAATAAATAATCCAAAGGTAAATAACATGCGTAAAATGTTACGGAGAGTTATGTGTTGGTAGAGAACAGTGACTTTCCGAAGTCGAAAAGCCTTCAGGAGGAAATTGTCCAGCACAAAACCCCCGTAAAGCCTTAACTAAGCTTTATAGGTGCTGGTAGGCAGATTTAACTTATTTGGACAGAACCAGTCTAGCTTTTTCCAGCTAAGCTAACCATCTCTTGGCTGTAGCTTTATATTTAATGGACAGATATGAGAGTGGTATCGACCTTCTCATCTAACTCTCGGCAAGAAAGCAAATAAGCATATTTCCCAAAATGTTCTATTCCATTAACTTAATTTAATTCACTTTGATGAATACACAGATATGTCATTGGTACAGTGTGTAAAAAACATGTTTCTATCAACATCAGTGCATGGACAACAAACACGTGGTGACAATTCACATTCAAATATCCAACAACAACTCACTCAGAGAGCAATATATGCTTATGGAGCGAGGAGTCCAGGTTCTGTATTGCCGTAATGGGGAATAAAACTATTGTATTTTTAAAATGGTTTGTCATGGTGGGAAGTGATTTGTAGCGTCTCCCAGAGGATAATGGCTAGAACAGGTGATGATCTGGGTGAGTGCTATCTGAGATCATTTTCCATGCTCTGTTTCCAGGTAGTTTGGTTTTAAGTGAAAAAAAAAAAAAATCAACAGCAATGTGTAGCAACACTATCCCTGTTACTCTGAATCATTCACAGAACACACCGTCAACAGTTTTCACAGGGTCGATTTTCTTGCAGGAAGTAGTTCCAATGAAAACTGTTCACCCTGAGATCTGCTGATCATCTTCATGGGTAGCTAATACTAGGGTAACTGAGAAAATGTATTTGCAATTTCTGGTGAACTGACCCTTTAAACCTTCCCATTCTTTTCTACTGTATCTAGTTCATAACGTGCTTTGTATGCTGTCTGACCAGCAGCTGTACCACTGGCTCTGTCTGGCTGTAATCTCGCTCTTTATCTCTCACTAATCCTCTCTTTATTCTCACAGTAAGATCACTCGTAGCTATCTCCAGGCTGCAACAGCAATTCTTTCCCTGTGATTCTCTTACACTTTCCTCATTTCATGTTTTCCTCCTCTTCTGAAATAACTCCTCTCGTTTGGGCTCTTTTGCTGTGCCTTTTCTGTCCTCCTTCACTTGCTCTTATCCTGCTTTCCTGTCATTTGCTAGGTTCTCCGTTCAGAGATGAGATCACGCTGGCCATCCTCCAGCTGCAGGAGAATAACAGGCTGGAGATACTGAAGAGGAGGTGGTGGGAGGGAGGCCAATGTCCCAAAGAGGAGGACCACCGTGCCAAGGGTCAGTCGACCGCAGCTGTCTGTCTCCTCTCCCTCCTTCTCTCTAATGTCCCCAGTAATAGTCTCCTCACTCTCTGCTACAGTCCAGCTAATGGCTAATGCCTAACCTAATGTCCTTGTGAAGGGTGCTTAGTGCAATCTACTTTCCCAAATGTCTTCTGTTTGTCTCAGGTGGTGTGTAATGGGAATTTTATTAGAGTGAGTGTGTCTGTTCACGCGTGTGTGTTAAATGTGCATGTGTGTGTGGCTGTGCCTGTATAAATGACAATGAAAATGCCTCGGCATTTATGCCACAGCTGTCAGATGAAAATCTCTTTTAAAAATGGTTTTGGTAACTCTGAAAAGAAAAGACTTCGTGCCTTACCTTTCAGCATCATTGAGCTTCATCTCTACAGTGTATCTCAAGAGTTTCAGGGCCCCATAATTCTGGTATTCACTCAGCCACTTCATCATGGGCAATTTAAATTTTTTAATTCAAAGAGCACTCCAGTGATTTAGTATTGCACTTAGATAAAGTTGAGATACTTGCAAGAGACAGATTTTTAAAAAGAATGGTTGAAATTTGAGCCGCAGAGGCTGAGAAATCCAGACTCTTAGTCCTTTGTATGAGTCAAGCTCCAAAAATACTGGATCCTACATTTATACCCTCCATGAGTGGTAAGGCCCATGTCTTTCAAACTCCCTGCAGTTTGTTACACAGGCTGACTATTAAAAATGTGTGGTCTCCAACCAGAGATACTTTTCTCATAACATACATAAGGACTAGGTCAACATTTTGGGAAACACACTCATTTGCTTTCTTGCTGAGAGTTAGATGAGAAGATTGATACCACTCTCATGTCTGTACAACAAATATGAAGCTACACCCAGCAGCTGGTTAGCTTAGCTTAGCACAAAGACTTGAAACGGGGAATAAAGCTAGCCTGGTAATAAAATCTGGCTATCAGCACCTCTAAAGTGGACACCGCTGCTTATCATGTCATATCTCGTTTGTTTAATCTGTACGAAAATCAAAGTGTAAGAATTTTTTGACCATCCGCTGTAACTTCCCTAAGTCCCTTTCCTAAGGTGCATGTAGGTGGATTTTGTCAACTTCAGACAGAGCCAGGCATGTTGTTTTATGCTAAGCTAAGCTAACCAGCTGCTGGGGATAGCTTTATATTTATCATACAGACACGAGAGTGGTATCAATCTTCTCATCTAACTCTCGACAAGACAGCAAACAACCCTGTTTCCCAAAATGTTGAGCTTTTCCTTTAACAGAGCTCCTTCAGCGCCACAGAAGACATACGACTATTCATTGAACAGGCTGTGTAGTACTCCCCATGACTAGTAAATTTAAAAGTAAATTTAAAAAAAAGACATTTAAAGCCATGTGTACTAACGTTGGTCTCCTGTGGCCCACTCTCAGGTCTGGGCATGGAGAACATTGGGGGCATCTTCGTGGTGCTGATCTGTGGCCTCATCATAGCCGTGTTTGTGGCCATTATGGAGTTTGTGTGGTCGACACGCCGCTCGGCAGAGACCGATGAGGTATGCCCCCATACCTGCCCTCGCCGACCCCACAGACACACCCCAGTAGGTTCCCATGGCATCCCGCCAACCCTTTTTGATTATGTTGTTTTATGTGTGCGTGTTTGTGTCTGTGTGTGAGAGAGTGAGGTAGATTTTTTTCAGCTTTTGCCTCCATTTGTATGTTTGTTTGTGCGTGCTGTAACATTTGAGGTTCAACGTGTTATGTGCATGCGAGATGGAGGAATGTTCAAGTATGCTGCACTGAACTGCTGTAATGTCCAAAATGTATACAACAAATAGAGAATTTGATGTCACTTTGCATGTCCTGCCTGTTTTGAAGTCACTGTGCCCTTCTAATGTTTGGTGTTTAACCGTATGGCACTGAGTGTTTGTGAGCTAAACTTGATGGTACGGATAAGCAATATTGAGAAATGCCAATATTTGCTTGCATAAAAAAGTAGTGTGATCTTTTTCCCTGGCATTAAATGTCATGATGTATCTTCTTTTACATGCCTCACATGTACGCTGGTATTCTTCGTTTCCATTCTTGGATTACTTCTCACCCATTTCACTGTGTGTCTCCCTCTATCTCTCTCTCAAACACACACCTCCTGTCATTCGGCCATCAGTGTCTGTTCTCTGATAACGAGTACTGTTTCTGTTTATGTGAGCATATGACTTTTTATTATGATTTCAATGAGAATGTTGTTTGTAGTGGACATGTTGATGCATTTTGTTCGTCCTGTGTGCAAATTACAGTAGTCATGCTGTTGGAATGATGAAAAAGATGTGTGGGTGTTAAAGTGTGTCTTACTGTGTGTGTGTGTGTGTGTGAGTGTGAGAGAGAGAGACAGTGTGCACAGCTGCTGTACGCGTGAGTGTGCCTTTGTATATGTGCACCTGAGTTTGCAGGCCTGCCTGTCCGTTCATAGTGCATAGTGCCATAATGAAGTGCCCATAAACTAAACAACATTTTGGTGTTTTGTGTGTTTGGATTGTAATAACTCTCTCTGCTCCTTGGATATTCTCCCATCTCTATCCATTTCTACATCCTTCCCCATCACCTCCTCATTTCTGTTTTCAAACCATCCCTCCATTTGTTGATCTCTGTGCCCTCTCCTGCGACTTTTTCGTTTACCATGCCTTACTGTGTCTGTTCTTTCTGCCTTGTTCCCGCCTTGTTCTTCTTTTTCTTTTTTTTTTTTTGCTTTTCCTTTCGATTTTCTTGTTTTCCCTCCGCTCTCCTATTCATGTACTGCCTTACCACTGTCTTGTTCTGCTGCCTGCCTACTTTGTGTCTGTGGCACCCCTCCTACCTTTGCCTCCTTCCCTTCCGTTTTTCCTTCTTTCCTCCCTCCTTCCTTTTCTCCTTTAGGTGTCTGTCTGTCGGGAAATGATCACAGAGTTCCGAAACGCCGTCTCCTGTAAGAAGAGCTCCCGTATGCGCCGCCGTCGGCCCCTCAGCAGCTCAGCAGCCCTGCGCCACCCCACACGCATAGCTCTGGGGGCCCCTCGGCCCCTGCGCCTGGTCCGGGAGATGCGCCTCAGCAATGGCAAGCTCTACAGTGGAGCTGGCCCGCTGACAGGTGGAGCTGGAGGTGGAGGAGGTGGAGCAGGAGGGACAGGGCCTTCCGATCTGGGTCCTGGGCCCCAGCGCATCCTAGATGATCCACTGGGGGCCAACACCACCCCTCCTCCACCAGCCCCTACCCCTGTGATGCTGCCTGCCCGCAGCTGCACCCACGTGAGGATCTGCCAGGAGTGCCGGAGAATCCAGAGCCTGAGATCAGGCAGCAGTATAGGATCAACCACAACAAGAATACCACCTTCATCAGCACCCCTTCCGAGGCTACCCCCACCCCCACCCCCATCCTCATCCAACACAGACAGTGAGGGCGGAGGGGGGCCAAGCCCAAGGCGGCTACACCACAGCTCCCCACCTCATACCTCCCGACCCATTCCCCCTCCACAGAACAGCAACACCACAGACCTACTGGGTGACCAGGACTGAGACCAGAAGCAGTGGGCGGGGTGAAAGGGCTGCAGGGAGCCAGTGATGTGACTGAGGAACATTTGTGTTGCTGAAAGAAACACTGCTCGTTGCCGCAGGTGAAATTCATCTGAGAACAAAAGAGGGAGAGATGGAGGAAGAAAAAAGTTGAACTCTGCGGGGTCAGCCAATAGAAAATGAGACTACCTTTTAAAAAAGAGGCCTACAGACACAGAACTGGCTACGCTCTGAGATGGTCATCGATTAAGCTTCTGTAATCAACTCCGAGGAACAGTTCAGTTTGGACAAATCTGAGCGGAAATGCACATGACCTGATGATGGTTTCCATTGGCTCCTTTTTCTCTCCTCACTCCCCCTCACTTCACCTTTAGATTTGAGGAGGCTGGTTTTCTTCCACAGACACTTCCCTGGAAGCTAACTCCCCCTCTAGTAAAATGAAGCCTTGTTGAAAGACATACTGTTATCCGTATGTGATTTAAAACAGCAACTAAAAGACTTCCAGAGAATTATTTCCTGTTGTTTTTTTTCTTTTGTTGTCTTTCTTGTTTTGTTACCATTGTTCTAAGTGGGAATTACAGAGTTAAATACAGACTATGTGTGACAATATGGTGGATTATAACGTACTATGAAACGTGGCTGCGGCTAATTGTGTTCAAGAGTTTTGTGTCCCTCCCTGAGCCCCATAGCTGCTTTTTGGATGGTATCAGGGAAGGTGGATGAAACGACTTCAAGGCAACATAATGCAAACAGTAGCAGAGGAAACTGTCGGTCTGCCCTCTTCACACTGTGCGTGTATGTAAAAATGTGTGCTTCCTGTAAGTCTGTCTGTAACTACTCAAAGTGAGGAGAACCATGTACCCAGCAACAGCACCCTTCTACAAATGTTAGATAATCAGACAACCACAAAAAGAGGCGAGAGAGTGCAAGAGGCTTTGAAATGTGAAATTAATGTCCCTCGTTATCCTGGGTAACGCTTGCCAAACCTTTACTTCTTTTTCACCTCTGTTCACACAGCGTAGAAGAGATAGAGAGACTGGGCGAGGCAGAGCCAGAGACAGAGGGGCAAGATAGAGAGGAACAGAAAGAGAGGAGATAGAAAGAGGCAGAGAATGAAAAGGACACCACTGAATTTGAATGAGAAATCCCAAACTGAACTACTTCCATTATTAGATCTGTCCTGATCTGTTAATTCTGGGCATCTTTTAAGGGGCTTGTTAATGCGCCAGCAGGCTGTAGCTGCAGCTTCCTCCCTTCTCTCTGTTTAACAGACAGACTTGGCCGCTCACAGTAGAGGCTCCTGCCAGAGTGATAGACTCAACACAGCCTTGTCAATACTGTCTCAAGCTTTTGATCGCCTAATTACTCCCCTCGGTGGCTGGGGACTCATTCAGGAGGGGGTTGAACACAGGGAAACATGCTGATAAATAGGTTGAGAAGAAATACATGCTTTTCATTCTGGCTGGGAAGGTAATCTGGTCTCTTTTAATGATGTTGTTAATGTTACAGCCCTACTGTTGTGTGAAACTCCAACTAAAACATTTGAAACACTACATCTTTACTAGCCGCTGTGCTTAAAGGGAATGCAATGGTGGATTTGCATGTTTTAGCCCTTTAACTTGAAATTGTGTGCACTTTATATTACTGCTACACAGATTTCCATTCTCCCAAGTAGCTACTGCTTTTACACCAAGTTATTGTGGTATAAAAATCATCAAGTTGCACAAACTTGCTTTAGATAGCTGATCCATCACAAGGAACATTAAAGGATAAGGCTGGTGACATTCTATATTTTTCTTACTGTCAACAAATCCAATGAAAGGACCAAAACCACAGATGAATTGATCTGACTAATAAGTAGCCAAAGCCTCATGTAGCTTATTCCTCTGTGCCATGGACCTCCATTGTTTAAAAACTATTAAAAACACATTGAGTCACATTGTTGCACTGGTTTGAGCAATGTTTGCAATAAACTACAATGCCCAGCTGTTTTTGAAAAAACTTCTTTTTTTAAACTAAAGTATATATTTGTGGCCATTTTTTAAGAGTTGCATCTTCAGTGGGACCAAAGAGGCTTGTTGCTGAGCGCCACAAACAGGCTGGGGAAGTCGGAAAGTATTGAGAAACACATTGGTGGTTTTGGTCTTTTCATGGGATTTGTTGACAAGAAGAAAAATACACAATATTGGCAGCCTTATCCTTTAAGTCCGCTTTATTTTATACACCATCACCTCCCATCATCGCTCCCCTTTGTGGATGGATCAAACATTTTATTAATCCAGATCAAATTAAGCACTTGCTTCTATTGATGTTCAGGATCACAAGTAAAACAGATGAGAAGAATGAGCTTCACTCCACTTATTTACATGAATGCATGACAGATATCAGGTGTGATTGGTTACTGCAGCATGATTTCCATTTAGTTCACCCTAATCAAAGGTACCCATGATTAATTTTATGTGCTTCAGCTGTGACCTCTGTCCACCTCAGAAGCAAACATTACTGTGTCAAACAATTTAAACAGTATCATATTTCCTGTTTTTGTTTGCACAATAGTCTATCAGCTCCAGATTATATATTTTTGATATGACATCATTATCAAGCGCTGTATTAGCATTTTCTGCACTGCAGGTCATTGACTCCTCAGTGTCTCATTAAATCAGTTACCTAATCAATTCCCAAAACATTCACTTTAGAGTGACTCACTGCTTACTGCTGAACTAGAGGGCGGTTTGATACACACCCTTAGTTATAGTTAGTATACTTAGTTATAAAAAGGAAATGCTGACATCCATGCATTGAAAACGCTGATGCAGCAAAGTTATTACTGAATCCTCATCATCCAGTTCAGTGTCCATGTTTGCTTATTGTTTGTCTTTTATGGTTTGATTTCCTGACAGCAGATTTTTTGAATGTAATGCTTCTGATTCTGCAGCTGATTCTTAATTCTCGAAAGTCACTGTTTCCTGCCTCCTGAATGCATCAATACGTTTTTATTTTCTTTTTGCTTTTCCTCTTTTTTTGCCCCCCGGTTTGGAATGTCGATTTCTCCGTTCGTACCACAAGCCGTGTCTCTGAAAACCTCTCGACACCCACGAGTCTCCTCTAATACACATGAAGCTACCAGCTGCTTGGAGGACATGATCCCTCACTGGCTTCCCAACCATCCATATTCAGCAGTATTACAAAGTGTGTGAGGTAACATGCAAAACCACCAGTTCAGCCCTTTACAAATCCCCTGAAGAAAAAAAAAATAATACTGGCATTGTTGTCTAGGCAAACATTGCATTGCTGTATAAAATTATGCATTTTGCAGTGGAACAGATTTGTTGACACCGTTGTGCTCCAGATAATGAATGATAACATTGTTTGCTGTTTCTCTGAATGATTGCTGTCAGCAGAGGCAGGCCTGGATCTGATGCGTCTCTTTCTCTCTGTTTACTTCTGCCTTTGTGTTCAGAATGCTGACAAGGCAACAGGAGCCAACGAAACTTTCCACATGTAGTCACAGTACACACACACACACACACACGCACGCTCACCAACAGAGACACACAACATCTTAATTTCTGATTCCCTTGTTGTCTAAACAAACCCCCACTAGTTGTTTTTTGTCATCTTCAGTCTCTTTTCCATGTCTTCTTTGGTTTGTTCTGTGTACAAAATCACAAAACTTGATAAGTGACAGCACCACATAGCCAATAAGTGGCTATTAACAGCTTTAAACCATCAGCTGGAAGCATTTATGATTACTGTGGAGAGACAAGAGGAGCGTACAAACCCTAAAAAGCCAAAATTCTGCTAGTTTGAATATCAAAGGGAAGGGAGGGTCACAAAACAAATCAGATGGGGTGTCTGAACGGTCACTCCACAAGACAAATCTTTTTGTTTACTTTTATGTTCTTTTCTTTGGTATTTTTTCATATTTCTATACTAGTGCTAAATGGATTATTAAAATTGATGATGAATATTATGATTAAATTGTTGTTATTATTCCTATTGAAGAGCAAGAGGTTCTATAGCGTGATTGTGGGTGAAGGGTGTGGGATGGGAGGTGTTGGGGTGAAGGTGCAATGACGTTCTTCAGAGAGCTCGCCCTGTTGTTCAAACCTATAGACACACAAACTTCTTTTGGAATAAAAATATTCAAACAGTCTCACAGTGATGCGTCTTTTTTCTTTTTGAGTGGAAGGTTCGCTGCATTTGTTCTTGATATGATTCACTGATATGGAAACACTGTCATCATGCCAAGGGTGCAAGAAGTACTCAGATCTTTTACCCAAGTGCCTCTACAACAATGTAAAAATACTGCATTACAAGTAAAAGCCCTGCATTCAAACTACTACTTAAATAAAAGTACAGAAGTAATTACAGCAAAAAGTACTTAAGGGTATCAAAAGTACTTGTTCAGCAGGAAATGGCCCCTGTGGCTGATATTATATATGACATTATTAGATTGTTAATACTGATACATCAATGTGTAAGCAGCATTTCACTGTTGCAGCTGGCCGAGGTGCGGCTAGTTTGAACTACTTTTTATAAATACACTTATATTTGGTAGTTTAGTCAAGTAGTTCTCAACCAAGGGATCAGGCCCCGACAAAAGGTCACAAGATAAATCTGCGGGGTCGTGACATGATTAATGAGGTCGAAAACAAGAAAAAATAAAGTTCTGATACAGTTGCACAGTACAGTAACTATAGCTCTCATATGGCACTTGAGTAAATATATTTAGTCAGCCTACTTTCCCACAGTGCATAATGCACTCTCTTCAAACAGCATCTGTCTTATCTTCTTATCTATTTCCTGTCATGGCAGAACTCTATAGTACAGAAGAAAAATGAGAAACCACAGGCTTTGTAATGTTTGTGAACATGTAGAACTTTATTAAGCCAAACAAAACCAACAAAAAGTTCTATTTTAAAGCAAATGTAGAGACAATTTACAGAATTGTGAATGTGCACAGTTGGTTCTGTCTATCTGCTTGTCTGCATGATTTCATAAATAAGCAACAATCTCAAATGCATTACTTTGATTGTAGTCACAGTTCCATGCCCTTAAATTTGTACTTTTCCACATCAGAAAACTGTTTATGTTCTGACATGTTCTGACAACACAAAGTGAACAGACATAATCTCACACCTTCAAAATCACACTGTCAGGAAATGCTGCTGAAAACCTGCAACTTAAACTCTGTCTGTAATGTTCAGAGATGGTATGCATCATTACAGCAACTTTGCAAACAAACCATATTTTGTCACCTTTTTACATATGGATTGCTCAGACTGTAACATCTGCATACAGGATTCTGACATTAAGATTGAGCACTGTCACATCATGATGTTCAGTTTAGTTGAATCACAAATTACCTAGAAAGTTAATTATACTGCTGAAATAGAGCAAGTTTGGTGTCACTTTTAAAGTTTCTAAACACCTTCAGCTCTTACCATCATTAACACGCCACACTAGTGTTGCGTTGCTGAGTTAGTTCCCTGTTGGGTAATTTTACATTTTTGTCTCATTTTTTGTCTTCCTCCTTTGATGGTCAGAAAAGGAGGGACAGAAATTTTGCGTAATAAATCTAATCTGTCATAATGTTTTGTCAAAAACAGCACCTGTCTGTGGGAGGAGTTAAGTGTTATGGCCACGGTCAAAATTGCAGGTCGTGTGACACCCTGGGAGCCAGATACTGTTTTTGCCTTACACATCCATAACTGGAATAGTCCTCATTACATGATTGCTGGGTTAGATTCAAGTGCAGTAACATTAATGCCTGTTTTTTGATAGTGGGGGAGGTAATTGCGCAGAGCTCAGCTGTGAGCAACCGTGACATGCTGTGATCAAGTGGTCCACTGCACAGCAAGACGAGGTAAAAGAAGAAGGAGGTGTGCTGGTTTGCATTCAAGAGCTCACTGTGGCTGTTTCTGCTTGTACTTTTCCTCCCTACAATATTTAAACTGATCTGATGACCAAATGGCGCCAAATATATCCATTGTTGTGTAGACCTGTTTTTAGCCATGCTAACCACTTTGGTCCAGACTGAAATATCTAAACTATTAAATGGATTGCCATGAATTTATGGTCCCCAGAGGATGAATCCTACTGACTTTGGTGATCCTCTGACATTTCCTTCTGCTAAACATCAACAGGCTAGCAGTATCATTGTAAGCATGCTGTGAGCATTTAGCTCAAGTACAGACTCATATCTGCTAGCATGGCTGTACACTCTTATGCTGTGTCCCAAATCGCGTACTTCCGTTAGTACACTCACATGCAGTATACTGTGTACACTATGTACTGACTTGTGTAGTGCGTTAATTTTGACAGGGTAGTGTTGTCCCAAATCGAATACTGCTGTTGTGCGCTTACTGGAAATGACGATCGCAACCTTTGACCACGTCGTCGTCTTCTTTTTAATGACGGATTGCAACTGGGCGGGGCATTATCGCCATACCGCGATTGCCGCACGCCGAAATATCTGCCAGCACGTTTGCTCACTTGACTTCAATTCAATTCAATTAAAAATGAATGAAAAATGAACGTGCTTTTAGTTTTAGCAGTAACAATGGCAACCGCGGCCGCCATTTTCATGCATTGGTGGTCCTCCCCTTCCGCTACGTGGCCAAGATGGCGACCGTTGAGGGTGAGAAGTGTGCAGCGTTCCACACAACTTTCTGGCCGTTTTGTGCACACTATCCGGGTACTTACAGTACACTGCATTTTGCCATACTTACCAGTATGAATGCACTTATGCACTCAAAATACTAAGTTTGAATTTGGGACACAGCTCTTGTCTAGAATATCACCGCTAATGAAAGCTCTCTTCCTTTATACTGTATCACCTGCTGTGGGGCTGTAGTGAAAATATGTCATCAAACCCTGTCATGATCCCAAGGACCCTAGTGTGGACTTTCTGTCTTTGTTCTTTTCCCGCCTTTTTTGATTGTTTGCACATGTGTCTTATTCCCCACCTGTGTCTGCCTCCCTCGTTGTCTCCTCCTCTATATATACCGGTCCTCTCCCTTTGTTCTCTGTGGCGTCATTGTCTGCGTTTCCATGTATGCGCGTTTCCCTGCGTTTGGATTTTTATTATTGACGTTCTCCTCGTGTCTCGCTCCTGTGGATTCCCTGCGTGTCTGTCCCTGAGTTTGTGTGAGTTTTGTTTTCCCTAAATAAATCCTTGGACTGCTCCTGTTTACATTTTGGGTCCTTCTCCCTGCTACCTGATATGGCTTGTCGTGGCAAGGCCGCCTCGAAGGCCTTTCATGATAAACCCTTGAGAGCATGACTAGATGCCTGGAGCAGCCACAAAGGTTAGCTTTGATTTTAGAAGTGGTTGATTTATTGACAGCTGTCAGGATATGCTGATTTCCACTATTTTTTTTTTTGCCTTCAGAAAGTACAAGAAAGAGAACGTCATCACTTTTGGCATACATTTCATCTCATTTAGGCTGTCCACGCAAAACTACGACCTCTGAGTACGTGACGTCATCAGCGAGCGCCGTCTCTGTGTGCTTGTCATTGGATGAAGGTGTAGCATCTCTGGATGGTTTGAGCTTGACGTCAGAGTAGACCACATCCTATGAGTAAACGTGAGAGAGAGCGATAAGGCGGAGACTTTGTTGCTCAGTTGTATCATTATGTTGCTTTGCTGAAACAACAATTTCTTCTTATCACAACAGCATAATTAAACTTAATCTGACTGAACCTTATTCAACTTTAATTCAGTGATGTAGCTGTAACTCACCACCTCGCTTACAATAATAGATGGCCTGGCCACATCCATCACTGGACCACCTGTATCTGAAAGAGAGGCACACTTTGGGGACAAGGGAACTGAAACAAACAGCACAATATATAAAAAGAGATGCATTAATAAGGTGCTGTGTAAAGATAGACTGAAGAGGAACCTGTGCTTTTGTTCTCACCAATGTAGACACGGTGCCTGACCGAAGAAGCAGGTCTGAGTAGAGGAATCAAAAGTGCTGTCATTAGTTTTTCTGCACGTAATTATCTGATTTAACTTTTGACCTGAAGTGAGTCTTCTTTCTAATCCTAGAAGCCTTTTTGTATAAATTCTATATCCATTCTTAAAATTAAAAAACAAATGCTAAAACAAACCAACAAAAGGCACATTATATTATGTTTTGAATGAACTGAATATAAAACAAACTTAACCTTAATTTAAACTTAATTTGTTATCAATAAATATTAAACACATGTTTGCAAAGAGTACAAATGCTATTATAATATATATGTTTAAAAATGGGTTAGGACAAATTTAAAAAAAAAATGCATTTCAGTAAAGGGAGTGAACCTATGGAGCAATCTTGAGAATGATTAAAAAATGTGTAATGCAACCCAGAAATTCTAAGGAATATTGAAAAATAATCAGACAAATAGAAAATAATGGTGACACCCCATCATGGCCTGTATACATGAAACATTTTAAATACAAAACTACATGACGCATAGTTATGCACATGCATACAGCTCATGGTGGCCCATCATCTTATAAAGTTGGTTGGTTTTTCCTGTAATTTACCACCATCAGTGTACTGTAGCCTGTCTATACATATCAAAGACAAAAATAAAAAAGACCAACATCCTTATTAGTCCAGCAAATACAGTAATACTGTTAAATATGACCATCTGCATAATGTAATTATTGTTAAAAATATGTATTAAATGGATGATTAATGCTGATATATTTGTAACATGTTATGACATAAGTCTTGGTTATGGGAAGAGGTTTCTTTTCCACAGCTTCTATAATCCTACACACACACACACACACACACACACACACACACACACACACACACACACACACACACACCTTCTGATGAATATGAGGTAGACTGTGGCTGCCATGATCACTAACAGCAACATGACAGCAATCACTATAGCAGAAACCAGCCCTGATGACAGCAGCATCTGTTCTGGGAGAAGAAACATGACTGTGATTAACCCTGTGTGTGTGTGTCTGGTGAAATTATTTTAAGTTATTGGTGTTTATATAATCTCAGTTCATTTATCATATAATTGGTATAGGTGAGACATATAAGGTAAAGCAGCGCAATCTTTTTTTATTTTTTTAAGTTGAATCAAATTACCCCACTTATTTACTGAGATAATCAAAGCCATTTTATTGTATTCCCTACTGACAAGTAAAGGACAGTAGGATTAAAAATCAATTCTAACGTCAAAAAACAAACAAACATTGTATTCATATTTATATATTTATACTTCATATTAATATGGCCAGTTTGTGTAAAAATGATTTACTTACTCACCTTGAACAACAAGGTTGGTGTTTCCTTCCAATGGACCACTAGGATAGGTTGCAATTTTGCAGGTGTACAACCCTGCATCTCTCATTTCCACGTCTCTAATGATCAAAGATTGTTCTGCAATGTCCACTCTCTCCTTCAGAAACGTATCATGAGCAGTAACTCCATATGTATCATGAGAAACAATAATGGTGAATTTCTCTCCTTCTCGTGGCTTTAGGTCCCACTGAACCTGAGTAATCTTGGTGTCTTTTGGTCCTGAGATGAATTGACATGGCAGGGTGACATCATGCCCGAGGTATCCAGTCACTTCAGGCCAGACCTTGAGTTTATGTGCCTGAATAACTGCCAAAAAATAAGATGATATGGTGGCAGGAGTATTGTTGCACTGTTTGCACTCTGACAGACGTTTTTTTTTAAAAGTAATTACTCAATTCACCTTTTTTCAGACACAGTATGGCGTCAACAGCACGATTTCTGAGAAGGGAAGTGTGGGCTATCTTTGATCGATGAAAGGCTGATGAAATGAAAGATAGGAGTTATACCTAAGCTCTAACATATATATATATATATATATATATACACACACACACTTTAATGTTGCAGCTGGTAAAGGTGGAGCTAAATACAACTACGTTGTATACTGCTGGGTAGTTTAATCCCTAAAAATACATCAAAGTTTATTAGTTGATTATATTTTGTATTAATAATCTGACTGCAAAGTAACTAGTGACTAAAGTTATCAACATAAATGTAGTGGAGTGGAAAGTACAATATTTGCCTCCAAAAGGTAGTAGAGTATAAATATAACACAACATAAAGTGGAAATACTCAAGAACAGGTACAAGTACCTCAAAATTGTACATTTACAGTTTATTAAAAAGTACAGTTCTTGAGTAAATGTAGGCTTTGTTACATCGCACCACTGATATCATGTGTCAGCTGTGGAACAATCAGGATTTTGTGTATCAGCTTTCAAGTCAGAATTAAGGAAACTTACAGAGTTAAAAAGTGGCAGATCCGTCGATGTCCAGTTGATGGTGCACACTGAGAAAAAAAAAACACGCAGCGTGGCAAGAGGTGACAAGTCTCAAAAATGACGACGACATGTAGCAAACACAGTAAAATAAGCATTTGCAAAAGGGGAACAAGCTGAATTTAGCACCTGCGCTGACTGATAAGTGGCTACATCGCAACGCTGCAAAACCACACGGCCTCAAAAATGATCGAGCTGACCCAGATACTATAAATAAAAACGGTACTGTCGGTGAGGTGTTATGTAATATTTTGTCCACTCCCTGTTGATTCTTCAAACTTCAAGTTAGATTACTGAACATCCAAACTGAGTGTGTACACAAACACTTCTTTGTGTAAAAAAAGAAGTGAATTAAACTTCCTTCTTAGTAATTAAACTAACTTACCCAACAAAGAGAAGAGGATACCGGCGTGTCTGCGGCAAGAAGCATTTCCCCATCTCTCAGCACTTTTACCAGGAATAAAAACTACCGTACATCAAAACTCTCACATGGCGGATCGTTTGTCGTTCGCGTTCAAGTCTGCAATCAGCAATCAGCGTGATTTCTGACTGTTGGTTTATTTCTCTCTGCCGCCCATAAAGTATCTCCCCACCAGTGGAACAGTGACCTCATGTGGTCAAGTGATGATAATGACATCTACATCTCTAATGTAATGTTGAAACCTCTTTTTACTGTTTGATCAAAGCAATTCCCAGATAAGCAAGACTGAGTTCTAGTTAGTATCAATACCAGAAGCTTTGCATCACTGCCGGCTGGTAAAAAACAGTTTTCAGAAGTCCTGATTATGGTTGATCAGATCTTCAGATCCCTTCAGTAGCAATGCCATGATGGGATGTAGTACAAGTAATTGTAAGTAAAAGTAAAGATCACAGCAAAATGTATTTAAGTATGAAAAGTAACACCACTTTTGCCCTCTAGTGGCGTCAGCCAAAAAACAAAAATCACATTTTGTTTGTGATGGCCAATTAAAACACACAAACATGTGTGTCTACCATGCAGTCACATAATCCACCGCCAATTTGATATAAAACATGCTAATTTTATTTATTCCAGTGACTGATCTATAATGTCTAATATCCTCTTTAATTATGTGTAAAATAATTATAATTCATCTCAAGGATTTAAGTGCTGTGGGACACCACGCCCTACAGAGTTGCTTCTTACTATGAACTGACCTCATTAGTTTTAGCGTCAGAGTTTTATTGACACATGATGGTCTAAATGTTATTTGGCTTTATTCGTCTACCCTCAGCATCAGTATTGACTTTTACTTTCCACTGTGATTAAGGAAGTTATAAAAAGAGAATACAGAACAGTATGTTTTAGTATCATGGTGAGTGTTCCCTGTGTCTTTACAGTTCTCTATAATGTATCCAGCTTCATGTACACCTGCATTCAGATCGTTATAGTGTCACTAGTAGACAGCAGCTGAGGCTGGTCCCACAATGGATATCGTGTCAGGACAATCTGAAGTTCAAGTTCAACATATTGAATGATGAGTTTATAATCAATAGATGGAAAGAATTTGAACGTTGTGTTGGCGGATACACAATTTAAAGACTGAAGTAGAAAACTGTTGCAACAGATTTTTACAATCATGTGTGCTCAGTCTGTCAGTGAAAGGTGCAGCTCACCCCGCTCGACAGTTTTAGTTAAGATGCTGGATGATAACAGCATATTAGAACAGTGCATTAATTTTATAGCCTCGGACCAGTGACCTCGTGTCAAGCCTCCTGAAGGAAGCTGCTTCTCAGAAAAGTGATGTATAATTATCTCCTCCAATCAGAGTCCCTGGCTGACTTGGCCCCAGGTGTTCAACGGGGTAATCAGGTCAGGGATGCTAAGATCTGCCTGTTTCAGTTGGTCGAACTCGGCTTGTTGCCTGCATGTAAATTACTGGTCCACAGAGTAAGACTCTGCATCCTGAGTTACATCCCTCCAAGTCAAAGCATACAAAATGTTTTCTTATTGGAGACAGAGGTGCATTGAACATTGTGATGTGTTGGTACAGTATTAATAGCTAGAAATGCAGCAAATACAGTTCGGTGTCTTCATCAGTACAGAAAAGCACTGAAAAAGAGGGTTTACATTTATATATAAAACAGGAATCTGTTTTTTTTTTTCATGTTTGGGTTCTTGAACTCCAGAATCTTGCTGTGTACATTTACAAGATAAGTCTAGTTTGTGTCTCAGGTCTCACTTCAGTGGTGCTCCCGCGTGTGAATGAAGTTGAATGAGGTTGTTACATTGACTACCAGTGGTAGAAAAAGTATTAAGATCCTTTATTTAAGTAAAAGTAGCAATACCACAATGTCAAAATACTCCACTACAACTAAAAGTCCTAGTCCAAAAATGTCCTTAAATTAAAATATTATCAAGTATTATCAACAAAACTGTATATATATATAAAGTAAAGCTGATATGTTATATGTAAAATCTTAATCTGAAAAGTAACCAGTAACTATAGCTGTCAGATACATTAATTGGAGTAAAAAGTACATTATTTCCCTCTGAAATGTGGTGGAGTAGAAGTTTTAAGTTGTGTAATTTGGAAATGCTTAAGTAATATGGTACTTAAATTATGTACAGTACTTGAGTTAATGGACTTAATTACATCCCACCACTGTTGACCACCACACTTGCAGCAGCACAGAAGTCATTTCACTGAGTGAATTTCACTTTTCAAGGTTTGTTTATTGTAACATCTGCCAGAAAAAAACAATATTTATGAAGACTGAGTCAATCTGGTCAGATCTACATGAGCAAATTATGTATTTCTTTATTTATAGATCACTTTGAATAATACAAGATACATGTACCAGACAAAAAATATAAATGACATGGAACAATCATGTCACCCACACAATGTTAAACACAAACTCTGATGCAAGGAACCCACAAGCATATCCACACAGAGTTGTGGTTTATCTGTGACCATAAAACTAAGTATTCCTCATGATCTTGTTAAAAAAGGTGATCAGCTTCTTCCAAAAAAATCCTTTCTTTTTACTATAAACCTCTGTGTCCTTTGGTTTAAAACAAGTGATTATTCCTGCAGTATAAGTTACTATTGAAAAGGCATTTATGGAGCTATAATTTGTTAAACCAAATTTGGACACACAGACGTTTATTTGCACTCTTGCATCCGCATACATCAAAAATAATACACAAGAAATGTGAATAATAAATCCAGCTGGTGCTGATATGAACAATAAAGTAATGAACGTGAATATTTAACTAATATTGGCATTAAATTACCTACATCTCCTGTATTATTATTTTCAAATAGATTTCCAGAAGTCTGTAAGATAATTGTTTTTCCAATGTGAGAGTTTCTACTGTGTCTCGGGAACGACAAGTTGAAGCATCACAGTCTCATTTCATCTGTAGCACATTCTGGTTGGTTTTGATCAGGGTCCTCGTTCATGAGCAAAATGCATCAGGGAAGGAAGAATCTGAGAAAGAAATATAAAGCAATGTAAATTAACATGACAGTAAAAATGAACAAATAGATAGAGGGAAGTTAAATATGAACAATAAGGCAGATATATTAGAAATGATTAATCTCAGCGGTCATATCTCACCTGCAACTTCCTCTTACATTAACCCTCTCAGGGTCAGCGCACTGATCAGAAGCACTGAGAGCGACCAGCAGGGAGCAGTGCAGGATGCTTCATGAGGTAAAAAAGACAACTGTTATAACCCCTTGAAATGCCACCTACTGACAGATAAAATGAGGCATCACTTTCCTGTATCTCATGTGAAATCTCACCTCTCAGATTCAGAACTGTGGAGTTTTCCTGCATGGTCACCATATTTCTGGCAGTGCAGGTGTAATTCCCTATGCTCCTCTCCTCCAACCTCTCTATAATATACATGGAGTTATTAACGCGTGTCTCATTGCCGTTGAACATCCAGCTGAAGTTTGCTGGTGGGACAGAGTCCGCTGTGCACTGCAGTGTTACTCTCCGGCCAGGCGCTGCTGCTGATGGTCCACTAATTGATATGTTATGTGGTCCAACTGCATAGAGAAAAGAACCATGTTAGGGGTGTAGAGTTCAGACCTGTACCCAAGTGCCTTTAATAACTACAAAGAATTAAGAGCTAATTTCTAAAGATTTCAACAAATACATACACCTTGTCCACAGTCTTTTTTGCTAAAAATAGTTGCTGGAGGTCTTCAGAGAGCAGTACTCACAGTTGACAGTGAGATTATAGGCCACAGTCATGGTGCTCACTGGGTTGCTGACTCGACACTGGTAGGTGCCGTTGCTGGAGCTGTGAACAGGCTGTATGAACACTGTCCTGTTGTCCACGGAGAAGCTGACTCTGCCACTCGGGAGGAGAGGCTGGCCGTCCTTTATCCACTCTCTGGTGCTGATGGAGCCGGAGGCCTCGCAGCTGAGGTTGGTGGAGCTTTTATCTTCTATCAAGATGGCTGCGGGGCTGCGGATGGTGGCTCCGGTTATCAGCACTGGCAGAACATAACGAGTGTCAATCCAATGAAAATGGTTAAATAAAAGAAAGTGATGCAAAGGAAAATGCATTTTGGTGTTGGTCAAATTAGATTTGAATTTGGCTAAAACAGTCCAATGTCACCTCACTCGGATTTATTTATTTATTTGTGACAGTAACTTCGAGATGTCAAGTGAGGATGGCTGTCACAGCTGGACAAGCTGTTTCAACGTTTATATAGATGTGGACATAAACACAAGGATTGTCTTGGTTAATATCAATATGTGTGTAGTTCTAGCAAATATTTTTGCAATTTTCTGATTCTAAAATGATTTTTTTTTTATAATTTATATTTGTTTTACTCTAATTCTTATTTTTCACTTGTATATATTACAAATCAAACCCATCAATTCTTGAACTTTAGTGCACTCACAGGACAAAGAGTGAATAGAATAATGGATTTATTGGACTACATCCAATGAATCCAGTACACTCTAACAACACCAGAGCCTACTCACCAACAACAACAATTCAACACAAACACAAACTGTGGCCTTAAAAAATGACTCAACACCTCACAGTCTAAAATTAGATTTTAAATCAGCTTGGCAAAGGAAGTATTCAGGATTACTGTATTGGATTGAATTAGATTTGCATTATAATACAGTGTCCTGCCCACCACAGGTAACATATCAGCATTTCTGCTGTATCAAGATATATATATATATATATATATATATACAGATTAAAATTAAGATTTATGTACTAAAATAGTGAATATCCATTAATTTATTCAAATATAATTTAATTTCATCTGTCTGAATGTATATCAATACAATGTCCTTTGAAGACAGCACTCATTTTAGAAGAATTGTTACTCTTATTTCAAATGACCGACAGGTTATTTCTAAACATCACTAGAACATTAAACCCACCATACACATTCAGTGTGGTCTTCCCCTGTTTCTGCAGCCCTCCATCTGGTATGATGGTGACCGTGTACTCCCCGCTGTCCTCCAGCACCAGGTTCCTGAGCTCCAGGTCCCCTGTGGCTCGGTTTAGTGAGATCCTGTTGGCATATTCTGTACTAGTGATGTTGGTGCTGGTGGAAGTGACGATGTTCGCCTCCTTGAAGCTCCAGCTGACTGAGAGGAATGGACTCTCAGGAGGTCTGAGGGTGGTGGTGAACTTAACTGTGCCTGCCACAGCTCCGCTCAGGGGTCCCGGGGGTAAGATACCCTCACCTACACGCACACCTAATGACCCAAAATAGAAAATTAAAAGTTATACTTCTGAAAGTGCTTTTAGTCAAGTGGCCTTAAAGTCCAAAACTGATAAACCTTTGTTTTTAATGCAATTAAACAAAATTCGTGATGTAGCTCATTAAATATTTGAATTTAATCTACCTGAGAAAACAAGCACCAAACAAGCAGCAGTCCAGAGCATCTTGTTGTCCATGCTGAATAATGACTAACGTAACGTTGTCTCACAGCCCTCTCCCAAATGAAAAACATGGAGGGTCATGGGTGCTCCTGCTCTTTTATCGTCTCACACCGACAGCACTGGACCAACTCCAGCCCCCCCAATGAAAAGCACAAACACTGTTTACGATGCCACTGTGTACATACACCAACATGCCTGTGGGTATATATTCACTCTAGGAGTTACCTAGACTCAGGTTGGTGGACTCTGTTGGACTCATTTGTTTTTGTAGAAAAGCCCTTTGATCAGACAAATAGTGGTTTGCAGTTTTTTAGGAACAGCAATTATTTGTCCTAATTTTGCTTTAATTCCTTGGCAGAAAAACTTGTAATCAAAAGAAGAAGAATCAAAGATCTCATCTCTATGAGCCATGACATGATCTTGGTTTGTCCCCAATACTGTAATTTCAATAAAATTAAGTATAATGGCACATAATCTCAGCAAATCATTTTAACAATAAGCCAGAAAACCACTGAAATAAACATTTTTAATTTAATAATGTGGCTGAAGATCTTATCCTGCCGGAGGCCTCATCAATAAAACATACTTCAAGTTAATCTTAAGATTATTTCCCCCTTAATACATTTGAAAAAACAACAAAACACACAATCAAATGCCTAAACGCCAACACTAATTAATGATAACAAAAACACAACTTAACATTTAATCAGCCATCAATTTAAGAACACTGACTCAAATTAAGTTGATTATAATTAACATCTCCTCAAATTCAGCCATGTTGTGTAGATAAAAACATCACAGAGCATTTGATCAGCCTGCCTCTCCCGGACCTGAACTGTACCTGATTCTTGTTTTTGTGCATCAGGTATGGAGCTAGTTGCATCAGACTGGTTGCGCTGATCAGCTATATATTTATAAATGATTGAAACTCTGCATTTAGACTCATGCATTGACATTTTCAAGCTTGGAAAATCAGAACTGATAAAACAGGCGTGAAAACACACCATCTGGACCATCTTCAGGCTGAGCACTGAACTGAAAATGTTTGCTTACTTTACACGTTTTGAGCTAATAGTGACTTTCCTAACATTGAGCTACAGGAGCTCAAAACATACAATATAATTTATTAATTCAAGGATTACATTAAGATGATCCGTTCATTAGTTATGCATTACGCTTAATAAACAGATGTTTACCCTCAAGTGAGGTTAAATAAAGTCTCCCTGGATAAGGACATCAGGCGAATTGGTAGATGATCAACATTCAACCATTCAAGGTAAAGTAAAGTAACTCAATTTAACAATAGGATATCCATGCATATAAAAGTGTTAGGCTATATTGTGTGCACACGACTACGTGTAGCAGAAGTCTGAGTCATGGTGGTGGAGGCGTATTGTGCATCAGTTTTATGAGCTCTTCAGTGAGTGGTTTTGGGTCTCTTACAGGCTCGTGTTTGAGGAGCAGCAGTGAGCCATAGCATTCCTCGAGGAGGCGGATCAAAGACGTCCAGGAGACACTTAGCGTCCTTCAGACGACTTTACAAACAGATCTCTGGCTTCAGTGTCTGCAGATAGACTGAATTTTAAATTGAAAAAAAAAAAAAGTCGACATTTCACATAGTGTCTCTAAATATGTTTGTGATCATTATTGCTATTTTTTTAAGCCTTTATCCAGAATTAATCACTGTCTGATAAGTGACATGACCGTCCAAATACTGTGAGGCGAACATCAAATCAGCTGAAACAATGAGGTATTCACAGTGTGTCACATGTGAGGTGAAACGTCAGTCAGGGATGTGTAACCGACAGACGCAATGCTTTGGTAAGTGCAGTGTAAATATAACATTACTCAGCCTCTGTTGGCACACTGTATACTGGGAGTGATGGAGTTAATGTGGCTCATTAGGTTCTGAGTGATTGATTAGAGAACATGCCCTGCAACCAGATAAGTGGTTCTCAACGTTCTTTGGCTTGTGACCCCATAAAATGAAGTTTCTATTTGTGACCCCAAGTTCTCAGCAGTTAATTTAATTACATTTATGTTTTATTTGAAAAAGGGACAATGTACATTAATCAACATTCAAACAAATGTAAATGCACCCGAGTTAGCTGAAGGGCTAGTTTTCATCGGCAGTCCCTTTTCCTGATGTTGTTAGACATCCTAGAATAAAAATAAATAAATTGTACAATAATATGATATGTACAATAGTTAAAAACAAACTACATTGTGATAAAAAGCATATACAATACAGTTAATCAACATAAACGGACAACCAAAGGTTTTAATGTTTCCTGTTTTGCTTTGTTGAGCTTTGTTGATTTGAATATTTAGAGCACTGAAGATGTAAAAGTTTCTTTTTTAAGTATTAAGTCTTTTTTTTTTCTTAATTCCTTTTAAATCATCTCACAACACTTCAGATTTATCTTGTGACACCCAAGAAATAAAGTTTTTACCACATGCAGAGGTGCTGTTCTGTAACTGACCTCTGTCAAAAAAATAATAATAGTAATTTCTCTATACAGACACATTATTTACTGATGCTTTATTACAACACAGTCCAAGCAAAATCAAGCATAAATGTCCCACTAACTCATGTTTTACAAAGCTGAGTTTTAGTTTAATACAGAAACTGAACTTTAATGTGCTACAAAATGCATTCTTAACATATAGAGTCATGCTACGTCTCTGTAAGTTTTTATGGGCTCTGAATGGGTTCTTTGGCTATTTTCCAAGTCTGTAAATATGTCACAGTAAATTTACTGTAATGTAAACAGAAGACGAGAGTTTAACAGACAGACACAGTTTACATTCAAAACCAAACCCCTTTTTTCAATATAATAACTACGTCAACAGTGTCAGTGCTCTGTTTTTGAAAGCAGCGTAATTCTCCTGAAAAAATTCACTCCTTACATTTTAATTTAATTTATTTTTTAATTGTACTGCATGGCTCTGGTTTCTGAGTAAATGTAGTGCCACATTTTATTGTAAAGAAACACAATTTAAAAAATACTTTTCTTACCACAAGTTCTCATACCATTCTTGTATATTTAATTTTAGTTTAGAAAACAACATAATGCTACATATTTTGCTGAAATTATACGTCTTACAAAAGGTTCAGTTTTCTTCCACACAAACAAAGAGAAAGGGGAAATTGATCTATTTAAAAAAATGTTTACAATAAAGTATTATTTATTAATCCCCTGGTTATTTTTGTTTACAAAAAATATCCACCAAAACTTCTCACAATCCAAGGTGACGTCCTCAGATGTCTTGTTGTTGTCTGATCAAAAGTCCAAAACCCAAAGATATTCAGTTTACTACAGCATGATATATGACAAAGAAAAGCAGCAAATCATCACATTTGAAAAGCTGAAACTAGAGACTATTCAGCATTTTTTAAAACTATTTTTTCTTGAAAAATGATTGAAAATGTTAAATCGATTTTTTTTGTCGATCAACTGATCAATTAATCGACTGATCGTTTCAGCTCTAAAACTTACACACACACACACACACCTGCTTTCACCTTAATGCAGCCTGACAATGTCTTTTATCCTTATATATGATATGAGAAGCTAAAAAGAAGCAAACTGTACATTGTGTAAAATGTTTTTCTTAATAAAATTGGACCCAGCACATTTATTAGTGAATATATAGTGAATAGTGAAGGAAAACGCTTAACTTTGTGATTCCAGAACAAGAAAATTAACATTTAGGAGAAAATGTGAGTTGCATTATGGGTTTGATTTTGATAAAAGGACAAAAGCTGTTTAAAAAGTCTCAACTTTTTAGATCTTTCAACTGGGTTGACCTGTGACCTCTGCAGAGTGCAGCTGCTGCCAAGTCTTATCTGTTAGTTGTTAAATGAGTTAATATTTTACAGCTGAGAAAAGCCACTGTTTTGCATCTCAGAAAATCCTCAATATTCACGTAATTATATCATCTGACTGACATGAACCAAATCAGAAAACATTAAAGTAACACAGTGTTAATAAATCTGGAGTCTTTAGAAATATCCAAAGTGATAGAAAGCTAATCTTTCATGTCATTTCATTTCAAAATGTTCTAAACTCTTGTATGTTGCTAGAGGGTGTCATTGTGTTCAAAATGTTTTGAAGTTTGGCATTTATTTAAATCATTTTAATGTTCAACCTGAAGAGTACAACACTGTGTCCACTTACTCCTGCAGTCAAATGAGAGATGGCATTGGGAGGTGAGATTATTATCAAAGGTTATTATTTGTTTTGTACGTCAGACGCCTTGTCTTTGCTGTTTCACATAAACTGTTGTTCATTTTATAATCTGGTATAAAGGTAAAAACAGATAAAAAAAAAAAAGATGAAATGCAGACTCACTTGTGCCGAGATGCAAACACAAGTGCTGCAATATAACCATTAGTAGATATTTCTATGCTCTGTGATGTGCCTCCTGCTTCTATGAGATCACACAGGGTCACCACAAATTAGGGTTAATCTAGGTTGCTGTAGAGATTACATACAGTAATAGAGTCAGTGTGCAGTCGACTGTTGTCATAGGCTAAGGAAAAACTCTGTAGTGAATGTTTGAGTGAAGTATCACAATTACCCATGATTTTTGTGTTTATTTTTATTATTATTATTATTTATGTATTATATTGTATTTCTGTACTGCTTTGGCAATATAGATTCCTGATCTGTCATGCCAATAAAGCTTATTCTAATGCATCACTGCAGGCACATTGTGCTCGCTTCATTCACCACAAACACAAAACTTCCAGCCCCTCTGAACATCATGAGCTCTGAGGGAATGAACATGACACGTACATGAACAAATGCAAAATGTAAAAAACCAAATGTATAATACATGACTGAAAAACATCTCCACAACATCATAGTGAAGCAGCTTCACAGCATGAAGTAGTTTTGACTGAGAGGATTTGTTCACGCAAAGCAAAGCAAAGCAAAGCAAAGCAAAGCAGCCAACTGACCTGGGGCCCCCATAATCTTGAGGCCCTGTCTTGTAAACCGTGTTCAAACATGGTGCATTTTCCTAAACAGAGTTGTGTTTCAAATGATCAAAAACTAACTGACTTACATAAACCCTGAAGCCAGGGAGCTCCAGCGTAAGAGTGCTGCTTGGTTTGTAGGTCCATCTATAATGTGCTGTGTGCACTATACTTGATGGGAACTTGGAAACAACAGAGGCCCAACAGTTTATTCTGCACATGGTCACCGGTTTCAATGTGTCTGAGCTACTGCTGGATGCAGCTGCATGCACATCTGCCTGGTTTCTACTGAACAATGCTGTATATGCGTCTTGTTTCAGTGGTTCAATGACCCTTACTTTAAATTATCAAAAATATTTAAACCCAAGACTCCCCATTCTTTAGTCTGCATCATTTCATCAAATCAAAAATATTTTATGTATGTTCATTTTACAGACATTTTTCTGTGGTTTAAACCAACACTCTTCAAGCTGTTGGTGTGCTCTCTCTTTTCTGTACAACACTGTAATATTTATTTTTTGGTTGGTTTATCGGCATTGCCCATAATATACCATACCATCTTTAAACTTATATTGGGTTCGTTATTAGACTTTCTGGCCTTGAAACCCAGGTGTCTTTTTTCTTCTTCTTTTCCTCTTTTTTCTTCACCTTTCTTCTATATTCCTCCTTTGGATTATTGATTGCCTGGAAATATTTACTGTATATGTCCTTATTATCTGTTGCTAAATGAAATGCCAGATAAAGGATAAAGGAAGGCACTGAAATTTAGTGTTGAAAGTGTGTGGAAGGCAATTCTTTTTGTATTTTAACTTAAATTATCCAATGCACCTGCCCAGGTGTGTCTCTATAGAAAAAATACTTGCCATAGAGACTGACAATTTTACTTTTTAACAAACTTCTTTGTAACAAATTCACTGAGATCAGCCGGCCTGACAAAAATGTGAAATTCCTCTGTCCTTGGCCTGGTCTGCCCCAACATTGTAGATTAATGATTTATGTGTGTAAGAATAATGGTAGTGTAAATAAAAGTGTTGGACCAGACCGGATGTGATGTTTAAGGGTCAAATACATAACTTCATGCTGTCAGTAATAAATAACAAAGTCCATTTATCTTTACACACACCAGGTGTCATAAAATATTTATTATAGACATAAATTATGAACTCAGGAACATTGCTATATAGATAGTCCAGTAATAATAATTAACAAGGGCGATGGTGTGATGATTTTCCATATGAATCTACACAAAGCTTTCATCAGTATTTAGTATGAATTCATAAACTTACAATGAACATTTCAGATATGGTAGTTACTGTCACACTGTATGCATATACAAATTAGATAACCAAGATATTACTCTCTCCTTTACTTTTACAGTGTTGTGCCTTGTTTAAATTCCATTCCTGTTATAATATAAGAGACTAATATCACATCATTTGAGCATTTGAGAAGAAAGAAAATAGAGAAGTTAAAATACACTACCTATATATTTTTTTTATGTTTAATGTGGCACTTAAATTATTAAATTGGTTTTCTTTACCTGGAGCCTTTTCCAGTTTAAGGACAGGTCACCAGGTCACCAACTGATAAACACATAGAAACTCTTATGTTCATATATGTTGCCATACAGTATATGTATATTTTTAGACTTAGCACTGTGAACTCCATGTATACTGTATGCCATTATCTAATAAGTAAGTAAGTAAAACTTTATTCAAATAACACTTTTCAAAACAGAGGTTACAAAGTGCTTCACATTTGATTTAAACCAAACCACAAGCAAAATTGTTAAAGAATAAGAACACATTGGGAGCAAGGAATCATCAATAAATGCCAGCTGAGAGCCAGGTCACTGCTTTGTTTACAGTGCTCATAGAAAGATAAAAGCCAGAATAAATAAATACTACCAAATATAATAGCAGAGGAACAATGCTCATTACATAAAAACTAAATTTAAGATGATAAACGGCAAAGTGGTAAAAAAGATTAACTGTTTCATATCAAAACGGCATATCTATCTGTTCTCACCTATGATTGCTATATGAGCTTCAAAGATAAGATTAGATTGAGTACAGTCAATGAAATAAAAATATTATGATCCCCTTAGGAAATTTGGCATCATTCATTTATAACTCTGCTGTATGAGGCTGTCACTGTTTAGTCAGTAGACACCTATAAGATTTGGACACCTTGTGAAATTAGATAAGGTGAGGCTTTAATGACTTGAAGGGAAAAAATAACTCAGTACACAAATGGTCAATTAGCCTGCAGTTGAGGGTAGTTAACCTAGTTTGCTTTTCGTTCAAACTGAAATATCTCAGCATCTGTTGGATGCTTCGCCATGACATTTTGTACAGACATTCATGGTTCCCAGAGGATGAATCCTACTGACTTTGGTGATCCCCTGACTTTTCTTGTAGCGCCATCTGCGGGTCAAAGTTGTACTAACATTGTAAAATATCTCATAGATACACAAATTCATGGTTCCCAGACCTAATCCGAATGATTTCATTGATCCCCGGTCTTTTCCTCTAGCGCCACCATGAGATTAACATTCATTGTTTTGAATGAAATGTGGGATGGATTGCCATTGCCATTCACGTTCTCCTTTATGACCAAACACCTGCAAAACTAATGACATTCCCATCAGCCTCAGATGTACTTTGTGTTTAGTGCTAATTAGCAAATGTTAGCAAGCTAATGGGGCGGCTGTGGCTCAGGAGGTAGAGCGGGTCGTCCATCGATCCCGGCTCCAATCTGTAAAGCACTTTGGGAACCGTTAAGGTTGAAAAGCGCTATATAAGTGAAGTCAATTTACCATTTACCATAATAAACAAAGATGGTGAACATGGTAAACATTGTACCTGCTAAACATCAGCATGTTAGCATTGCCATTGTTAGCATGTTAGCATGTTAGCATGCTGAGGTTAGCATTTAGTTTTCTCAAAGACGCCCCTCCAGCGCTTCGCAGCCGCAGAGCAGAGCGCCCCAGGCTTCAGAGGCAGCTGCAACGCCGTCCAGCAGCGGGAAGAGAGGCTAGTACACCACACAAACACCAGTGTCCCCCGTCAAAAGTTATTCCCCACTCTTTGTCATCATGCCTCTTTGCCACTCGTCGTTACAAGCGCCATGGCATTGAACGTAATGAGCCTGAAGCTCCGTGTGGAGCCGGGACGTGTTGTTTTGTACTATACACCGCTGTAGGCAAAGGAGGTATTGGAAATTTATCACAAGTGTCAGGATTTTTGGCAGGACTTTCTGCCACTCAATCAGGCTTTCACTGTCTGAAGGGACGTGCAGCACATCTGCTCTTGTAGCTTAGCCAATACGAACGCACTTTCTCTCTGAAATAACCTGTGATTGGCTAAAGTCTACCGTCACAAGATAGATTTTCTGAAGCCTGAAAACAGAGGCAAGAGGGGGGGCTGAAGTAGAGGTCTGCTCTCAGATCACTTGAATGACAATATGCCACACGGTTAACATGGCATTTTTGCCCAATGACGCCAAAAGAAAACTGCCTACCTGACCTTTAATTTTATTTTTGGCCCAGGCTTTCTGACAGAGGCACTGAAGGGTCCAGATAAAGTGTTAAATATACACATAACAAATGTCTTTTATAATCAAAGACATGTTCCTTTACTTTATTTTTAATAATTATTTTAAATAAATAACAATTTTGTACTTTTGTATTATATTACATACATATAAGTATTCATTTTAAACTAATTCTCGCACAACCATCAGACATTAAAACCAGGTTACATGTTACACAAAAGTTGCAATGCAGCAATGCATCTAATATCAAACTCAGCACAGTGACCTGTAATCTGAAGGAGGCAGAAAATGGTTGGCTTGAATAAATACATTTAAAAAACAATAACACTGCTGTTTTTCTTCGAGACTGTTGATACTCGAAATTATCAGAAGGCTTCTTATGAGTGTTTGTGTTTCCTCATTTTATTTATTCTGCAAGAAGGAAAAGTTGAAATGATTAGAAAGAAGATTCAGTGTTTTGATCAACAGTGCGCCTACAACATTTTGTCAGCAATTGTTGGGCTCAAGCAATGTGTCATTTATGAACCAATCTGAACAAAAAAGAGTGAAACAGAGCTACTAAAGAAAATGTAGTAAAACTCCAATTGAAAATACAATAGTTTTTGTTTGTGGCACATATTCAATTTATTGATTAAGTACAGACCACAGAACAGACACAATACAAAAACATGAACCCAAAGAAAACACATGCGGATGTTCTTTCTCTCTTTCAAAATACAGTAAATTCTCCCCATTTCATTCAATCATATTCAACTCACCTTGAAAGGAAGACGAGTTGTTCTTTGCTGTTACTGAGATCTTATACAAATCTGAATGGTTCTCTTTCACGCTTAATTTTTCTAAGGGGTCAAAACAGAGGTGATTCATTAGGTCACTATTATGATTCATTGTCATTGTCTTAAGATAAGACAAGAACTTGGATCAGATGAATACTAACCTTTTCGATGTGCTGGATAAGTGCTTTTGACTCTGAAAGATAAAAAATGAAGCATTGTTAAAATGTGGCCAGCCAGATTACTCAAAATTCGAACAATTATTTGAACCAGCTTCCTTAAATGTCCACAGTGTTTGTGTTTGGGTAACACTTTATAACAAGGTTGTATTAACTTCTGTAAGGCATTAAGAACTTTCACTGCTCAAAAGTTAATGTTGAATGGAAGAAAACAGGAAGTTTCACAGCGGTGGCAGACAGACCATGAAGAAATTAATTCATACCATTTTTATATCTTAGTTACGCTTTGGTTAACCGTCAACTAAAACACTAATTACGGTATGGTCTCATGAAAGTCAAATGATTTGCAATCTAAATAAAATTAACTTTTATTTCACACAATCTTTATATTGAAGTGATATTGCATCGTGCATCAGATTTTCTCACTCACTATGAAAACTAAGGTCATGAACAGCGTTCCATTAAACCAATTAGCCTTCCATTAATTACATAATTATCATTAAGATATGCATTTGTGTTTCAATTGAGTATTTTTTTTTATGAATTAATGCATGAACTGGTGTTGTGTTAGTTCCTATGTTAGTCGTTAGCAGCTGTATTAAAAATTATTTCCTGTGTGTGTGGCATCGTTTTACAGAGATTTATTTCATCTTGAGCACATGTACAATTCAAGATAACATAATTTTAGCCACTATGGATCTTTTTCCAACAGAAATCATAACCTGTTTTATGCTTACCTGTTCCTCCTTATCAGACCACATGCAATTGTTCCACTCACTGCTGCAATAATAAGACAACATCCAGCTGTTATGAAAGTAGCTCTTCCAACAGCAGCTGAGCAGTCACAGTCTGAGAAATCTGAAAAAAAACACAAGATCCTAAATGCATTTCTTTCTTTTTTCCCCCACAACATACTCTATACAAATGTCTGATTGATATATATATTTTTCTGTGTCAGTTTTTCCTTTTTTTTTTTTTGTCACATACCTATAACAGTTAACTCGTGGTTCACTGTTTGACTCTGCCCTGTAGCAGTGTTCACAGCAGTGCAGGTGTACGTCCCACTGTCAGAGCTTCTGATGGATGGTATGACGTACACAGCCTCATGAAAAGTGGTTGGCTTTCCATTAAAAAGCCAGGTGAACGTTGCTGATGGTACGGACATAGTGGAGCAGTAAAGCATTGTGAAATCTCCAACACGTATGGATTCAGGTCCTTGGATGGCCGCGTTGTCAGGTCCATCTGTAAAACAGGCAGAGAGTTTGAAGTTACTGTAGTTTGACTGTATTATTGTAGAGGCTTCTGATGTTTCCATCATACTTGTTTTGAGGGATTTTATGTGATTGTGGGTTTTATTCTTTTATTCTTTTAGTCTTCAGAATCAGACTTATTGTTACAAAGCTCATACTGCAGTGGGGCCTTGCCAAGAACTGAACTTCAGGAACTTTGGTTCCCTAAGTTGAGTCTCTCAGGCGGTGCTGTCTGGAAGGAAATGCGGGCTGTGTTTCGCCCTTAACAAGCTTTCTTTAACTTAGAGATGATTAAGGGAAGGGTTAGGCCAGGCCCGATGTCAACCTTCACAGATTCTGACACGTTTCTGATAAATTTGTGAGCATATCACTCTGAAATTGGGAAGTGCTTGTGCTTTGCATTAAGGCAATTACCCACAGCCAATAGCATCTATAGCAGTCTAATGTTAAAAATAGTGATGATAGGGGGTGATAGATGAAGTTCAAAATAAATTACATTTATCAATTTAATTTAAAGAGCTAGAAGGAACAGTTTTGCAGGTACAATGCAAAAAGCACCTTTGGTCTGTGAAGATAATGTATGATTGATAATAAGTACTATTGTTACTATCAGAAATGAGGAACAAACACTTAATTTTACATACAAAATGTAAGCCTCACACTTTGCTAGTCACAGAAATACCTAATTTAATTCATGGTAACCTAATTTTTTAGGTTTTTAATGTACGCATTTGGAGCCCTTGCACCCTTTTTCACACTGGTACTTATGCTGATCAAATAGGTGACGTTAATTTGAGTCTGCGAGGTTTCAGGGCTTTGGGTTTAGGGTGGACATATAGGATCCAGATCCATAGTTGTGATTTGGGTCTGCCAATCCCACTGAAATTACTGGGATTTATGTGGAGCCTCAGAGTAATTGCCATGTTAAGGTTTGTAGCCCCTTTGCCATAAACTCACATTGGATGAAAAGATTCACCGGCTGGCTGATTCCACTACTGACACCATTCGACACGTTGCACCTGAACGCTCCCTGGTCGTAGCGGGTCACATTGATTATAGTGAGAGTGGCGCCTCCATCAGTGAGCTGAACTCTGTCGCTGGCTGTAACCTTAGAGCTGCTGTTGAGCCAGAGGAAAGAGAGAGAGGATCCAGAGGCGGAGCAGGACAGACGGACAGAGCTGCTGAACTCTAACAAGTGTGTGTTGTTCGAAATTACCACCACATTGGAGACTGGTGCTGTGGGTAAAAAAGTCAAGAATTAAAATGTTAAACTTAAAGCCATTGCATTGCAACCATTTAATTTACTGAACTTATTCTAACGTACCCAGTACAGACACAGCTGAAGGCTGAGATGTTTGATATCTCAGAGTTTTGTTGTTAAAGGCCTGACAGCTGTAGTTGCCATTATGACTCTCTTGAACGTTAATCAGACTGAGCTCTGGTCCAGTATCAGGCAGCAGGTCTCCATTTAGAAACCACATAAACTGGGCAGCAGGTCTGGAGACAGCTGAGCAGATCAGGTTAATGTTTGATCCTTCCTCAAAGTATTCTTGTAATGGGGATATTACCATATTAATATTTTCTGGGCCAACTGGGGAAAAAAGACATAAAACGGTATGGTCACCAATAAAGGAACAGTAGCTTGAGAAAAGCTGCACATTGCATGCACAGCGTGAAAGGGGTCATTACTGTTAAGTATGTCGTTCAAATGCCAAACTGCATCATTAAACTAAATCCAGCTATCATTTACTCAGTACCAGCCAAACACTGCAACAATCAAACAGCGAGGAGCACAATAAAACGTCATTTAGACAGAACCTCCCCTGACATGATGGTTGTAATAATTATGAATCAAGCTGCAAATTTAGAGGTCTGTGTAGCATTTGCATGCAGACTAAATATGTAACTCATAGCTGATGGAGAGTTTTACTGGATCGCTGGTGTAATTACTGAAATTATTGAACACATGACACTTGAATGGTCCCTGGTCATAGCGGGTCACATTGAATATAGTGAGAGTGGAGCCTCTATCAGTGAGCTGAACTCTGTCACTGGCTGTAACCTCAGAGCTGCTGTTCAGCCAGAGGAAAGAGGGGAAAGATCCAGAGGAGGAGCAGGACAGACGGACGGAGCTGCTGAGCTCTGACACATCTGTGGTGTTGGGAGTTATTACAACATTGGAGACCTGCGCTGTGGGTAGAAAAAACAAAACAATGTCAGGAGTCATCAACTGAAAAAGAACATTTCTGACCCATAAAACTAGCAGAGCAAAAGTACATGTTTTATTTCTTTTCAAACTCTCAGACTATTTGAAAAAAGTCTTATCAAAAGCCTCTACAATCTGTAACGTTCAAAGAGACATCGTAGACACTAAAAGCCTAAGTGCTAGGTGCTACTTATTTTAGCCCTTAGCGACAAGAAGTCACTCACTCCAACTTACATTTTAGTACAGAGACAGCTGCAGGCTGAGATGTTTCATATCTCAGAGTTTTGTTGTTAAAGGCCTGACACCTGTAGTTTCCACTGTGACTCATATGAATGTTCATCAGACTGAGCTCTGGTCCAGTATCAGGCAGCTGGTCTCCATTCAGAAACCACATAAACTGGGCAGCAGGTCTGGAGACAGCTGAGCAGATCAGGCTGATGTCTGACCCTTCGTCATAGTATTCTTGTGATGGAGATAGTGTCAGATTAATATTCTCTGGGCCAACTGCAGCAATAAACATAAAAAGATAAGGTCACCAATAAAATAGGCAGAGGAAACGGCAACAGAAAGAACGTCACAGATAAATAATGTTAGTAGCTTGAGGCAAAAGGCACATATGACATGCAGCTGGAGTCAGTGTCAAGACTTACAGCTGCTTTGTATCAGTCAAATGCAGAATTTTTATCCTATCTGTAGGGATCACTTAGTCAGTACCAGCAAAACAAAGCAACAAAGACAATTATGAACTGTGACTCAGACAAATCAAGCAGGAAAATTTAAACTGTCTGGGATTTGAATGAACATGATGTTAGGATCAACAGTTAGTAACTCACAGATGATGAGGAGGTTTACTGGATCGCTGGTGCCCTCACTGACAGGATTGAACACACGACACTTGAATGGTCCCTGGTCATAGCGGGTCACATTGACTATAGTGAGACTAGAGTTTCCATCAGTGAGCTGAACTCTGTCGCTGGCTGTAACCTCAGAGCTGCTGTTGAGCCAGAGGAAAGAGAGAGAGGATCCAGAGGAGGAGCAGGACAGACGGACAGAGCTGCTGAACTCTAACAAGTGTGTGTTGTTCGAAATCACCACCACATTGGAGACTGGTGCTGTGGGTAAAAAAGTCAAGAATTAAAATGTTAAACTTAAAGCCATTGCATTGCAACCATTTAATTTACTGAACTTATTCTAACGTACCCAGTACAGAGACAGCTGCAGGCTGAGATGTTTGATATCTCAGAGTTTTGTTGTTAAAGGCCTGACAGCTGTAGTTTCCACTGTGACTCGTCTGAATGTTCATCAGACTGAGCTCTGGTCCAGTATCAGGCAGCAGGTCTCCATTCAGAAACCACTGAAACTGGGCAGCAGGTCTGGAGACAGCTGAGCAGGACAGGCTGATGTTTGACCCTTCCACATAGTATTCTTGTGACGGAGATGTCAAATTAATATTTTCTGGGCCATCTGCAGTGTGTGGCACATGGAAAGTAAACACAAAACAAGAGAGTCTCCAATAAAAAATGTTGGTAACTTCTTAAATAAAGGTATATATGGCGTGCAGTGTACAGAGCTCAGTGTGAAGGCTCATAGCTGTTGTTGTACCAGTCAAAAGCAGAACTGCATCATTATCATACTGTCTGCAGTTATCACTTGCTCAGTGCCAGAAAAACAAAGCAACAAAGATCACAATGAAAAGTCTTTTAGATAAAGTCGAACATTTTAAGCTCTTGGATTTGAAGGAACATGCGACAACTGAGCATTTAATTTAGTAACTCACAGCTGATGGAGAAGTTTACTGGATCACTGGTGCCATTACTGACAGGATTGAACACACGACACCTGAATGGTCCCTGGTCATAGCGGGTCACATTGAATATAGTGAGAGTGGCGCCTCCATCAGTGAGCTGAACTCTGTCGCTGGCTGTAACCTCAGAGCTGCTGTTCAGCCAGAGGAAAGAGAGAGAGGATCCAGAGGCGGAGCAGGACAGACGGACAGAGCTGCTGAGCTCTGATAAGTCTGTGTTGCTGAGAGTTACCGTCACATTGGCGACTGGCACTGTGGGTTGAAATAAACCACAAAATTATTAGGAGTCACACATGGGGCAAAACGATTGCACATATCAATTGCTCTGGATTTTCTACCCTGTTTCTGTAGCAGGACAACCACTAAAAACTAAACTTTCTGCTCTGATTCTGTGTCAAACAACTTAACAGTCACAAAATAATAATAATTATTTTATATATTTTGAGGATGAAAAACCATGATCCACGATGGATCCATGATGGATAATTGTGACTTCATTTACACTTGCTCCTTGTGTGTCAATGAAAGTCAGGTTTTATTGAACTGATAACGATATCGCATAAGAAAAAGGCTGCAGGAAAGTTCTGCACCTGCAGCAGCTGCAGAGTCATTAATGTAGGAATAGCTGTGGAAAGATGTATAATCCAATGATATGACAAACTCTAAAAGTGCAAAATGTTAAGTAACCATGATCTTACACTGTGCAAAAAAAGTCTTCTACACATTATGTACTGCATGTAAAGCATTTGGAGGCAGCAATATATCAACATACTGTGAGCCACCTCAAATCAGCTACATTGAAGGTAGATATTAATATGTATTATTACATTTTTTAAATTCAGTAATTCAGGAGAACTACAGTTGTTGCACATCAGTGGAAAAATGCAGCATTTGGTTTGTCAAACTAGGCTTTTATAAGATTTGAGAAGTTAAATTCTTTTGGCTTCTGACATCGAGCAGTGACATCAGGTATGTTTTAAACTGATGGCATGATATTTGATTCTTTGTAAGTGAAAGTATCACTTTTTAAAATGGTTTATAGGAACAAAACCTTGAAAAAGTTTTCATTATGTTTTTAATTCAACAGTGAAACAGTGACGCATCGACG
>VMKM01001900.1:0-102697 GCA_008360985.2 Macquaria ambigua
TTATACTAAAAACAGTTAAATGTCATTTAAATTTTTAATTGGCATAAAAACGGTTAAAAACATATAAATATAGTATAAATGGTTAAAAGCTAAGTTCAAAGTTTGCATTACAAAATAATTCATTTCACGGAATTTAAAATTAGGGTTAACATCAGTCAGTTTCACGAAACCCTATTCGTCAGAGGGTATAAATAGGACACAGATGGTTCTCTCTCATTTCTGCTCTGGCCTTCGAAGGGACAGGTTGTCTGCTTTGAGCTCCTGCAAGCCTTTCTATATTGTGCTCTCTTGCCTGAGGAAGACCCTTAGCGGTCGAAACGTCGCGATTAGGGCACATTTGATTTCATTTTTTTGAGAAACAATTTAAAAACAGTAGAAACTTTTTGATTTAAAAAAACTTTTATTTGATATTTTGAGTGCGTTTTTGGCACATTTTCATTTCATCTTGGGAGTGCGGTTTTGAGCACATTTTTATTTCATTTTTTACAAACACTTTTGTTTTCATAATCTAAATTCTAAGTTCATATATTTTTTTTCTTTTGGTTGAAATAATTTAAGTTAAATATATTTAAAAACATTCTACACTACATCCATCATGGGAGACCCCTCTGATGGATGGACCACGGTGCGTTACGGGAGACGAGGAGGTCGATCCCGTCAACGCACCCTTCAGGACCAAGGCCGGGATTGTTCTGCCAGACCTTGGGGGGTGGGGACCAGCTGGGGGAAGGACCGTGCATTTCCGGGCTCCCGTTCATTCGGGGCTCGGGTCCTTGCCTCAGTTCCTAACCCTAACCCCCATCTTAACCCTTGCCTAACCCTAAGCTCTACCCCTTGCCTAAACCTAAGTTCTACCCCTTGCCTAAACCTAAATTCCGCCCCTTGCCTAACCCTAAGTTCTACCCTTGTATAAACCTAAGTTTTTTTGTTTACTTAGCCCTATCCCAGCCCCTACCCTTACCCTAACCATCTTAACCCATGCCTAACCCTAAGATTCTATCCCTTGCTTAAACCTAAGTTGGTATCTTTATCCCAGCCCTATTTTACCCTAAACCCCCACACCCCTAATAAACAGTTAAATAAATATATAATTAAAAAAATACATAACGACGGGGAGGGGATATATTTGGGTATTTTTATTGGCAGTACAAAGGGTTAAAAATATTTTTATTAAAAACAATTTGGTACACTAGGGGTTAAAATGTCTAAAAGGGTTAATATGGTTAAAAAGCATAAATAGCTGGTAAAAATCATTAATTAGTGCATAAGGGTTTAAAAAGTTATTTAAAAAGCTTACAGATTTAAAATTTGGTCAATAAAGGGTTAAATTATTTTGGTACATTAAAGGTAAATTAGGGGAAATAAAGTTTATTTCAATTCAGGGGGAGGATAACGGGTTAAACAAAGTTCTTTTGGACACTAAGGAGTTAACAGAAAAGAGGGTGGAGCCAAAACATTTGAGAGAGAGAGTGTGTGTGCTTAGTGCAAACTCAATTAAGCCTTCATTCTGACTCTGGCTCTTCATGGAGACACACTGCTTTGCTGCTCTGCCGTTGTCAAGCCATTTTTCGTTTTTTGGTGTGCTTTTGCCTGAAGAAGATCTTGATTGATCGAAACGTCGTTATTTTGCACACCCTTCCTTAGTTGTTTCTTGTGGTTTGTTTTTTCCTTCCCCATTTTTGGGGGGAGCGCTTTTAGTTTTTTGTTTTATTTTTTGACGCTTTCTTAAAAAACAAAAAAGACAAAAAAAACTAAAAAACTACAAAAAAAAAAATCAAAAAAAGAAAAAAAATTAAAAAATTAAAAACTAAAAAATAATTACAAATCAAACATGGATGATTGGACTGTGGTGCGTTGGGGACGCCGTCGCCCGCGCACCCGTCCAGATGATTGGGGCCAGGGGTACGGGGGGTACATGGGTCGGAGGGCCCGTGCACCAGTCTTCCCCTCCGGGGGAAGGGCTCAGGCCCTCTTTCCTAACCCGCCAGTGCCTCCCCCGCGTGCTTCCCGTTACGCTGGCCCCCAAACCCGCTCGTACGCCGATGCAGTCCGGCAGACCCGCCCACGACCAGCCCGGAGGTGGGTCTCTCCACGGCCAGGGGGGTCTGATGTTCGGCGACAACCAGCGGAACCTGAGTTTGGTAAGCTGGTCCGTAAAATGCACATGGTCATTAAGATGGTTCACCATTTACAAAATGTTGCGTCCACACCCGGAAAGCCTGAACCTCGCATGATTGCCCGCATGGTCGACATTTTGTCAAGGATGATTAAGCCCGCCGCTCCCACCGGGCGCACAATCGACCTCATTGTTGGTAACGCCAAGAACTGGGGACACAACACGTGCCTCATTTTGATGGAACATTATGAGGCTGGGGTCGAAGAGCTGTTGGGAGAGTTGTCCGGCCTGCTCACCCGCAATTGGAAGGAGGCCTTTCAAGTTGCGATTCGCTGGGCAAAACGCAATCTGCCCCGCCTACCACAGGATGTTATTGATCATGCCGAGGCCTTGATCGCTGCTAGGGCAGACGCGACAGGCCCGCCTGCGCAGCGGACGGAGGCTGTGGACCAGGGCTGTAGCCCGCGCCAGTCTTCGAGCAGTATTGATACCGGAGACCTGATTCAGCCGTGTCCTTTGCAGAGTTCGGGGACGACGGGACCAGCCCGCCGCTCGCCGCGAACCACAACTAAGGTGACTGTGGGCACGATGACTGATGGTGTAGATCAGGAGTCTCGAGGTGCGGAGAGCACCCCAAGGGCGGACTCGCCCAAAGAACAACGACAGCGGCACAGGGCGCCGAGAGGGACCAGGTTGGTTCTTCTCGAAGAACTTTCGCCTGTGAACCGCGTATCTGACCATGAGGAGGAGTTGGAGACGGAGGATGTTCCTCCCCGAGTCTCTGCAGTGGCTCGGGGGTGGTCTTCAGATTCCGGGAGTTCAGAGGATGAGGACGAGGATGCGGAAGTTCCGTTTGCTCCGAAAACCGTGCAAGTTAGCGTGCAGGTGCACAGGGAGGCTAGCCAAACTAGGCAGGCCAGTGTTCAAGTTCAGGAAGAGGATGACCAGGAGGAAGACCTCTTTGAGGAGTCTGTAGACCATTTCACTTCGCCAGAACCGCAACGTTTTAGGCCTTTTCGACACCCCAACACACAACGCAAGCTGACCGATTGGTCATTGTCAGTACATAAGAAGTGGCTGTTCATGGGCGACTCGAACCTGTGTAATCTTCCTGATTACTTTAACAAAAATCTGCAGGTTGAGTGCTTTCCGGGGGGCCACTTCCGGCATGGGCAGGCCCTCATGGAAAAAATCACGCCGCCACAGGATCTCGTTGTGGAAAAGATAGTGTTGTCTTTTGGTATAAATAGTAGGGGTAATAAGTCGAAAGAGACTACAATTAAGAATGTGCAAGGTGCGCTGAGGTCTACGAAGCGAAAGTTTCCATACGCAGAAGTTTACATCCCCTTGGTGAACTTCTCGGAGGCCCTCCCGCAGGAAGAAAAAGATAACCTCCAGACGCTGAACGAACATATTGAACGAAATATGCCGTACATCCCACTTCTTCCGGCTGCGGAATTCCAGACGGAAGCGGATGACATACATTGGACAGTTGAGACGGGCAGCGCGATGTTCGATCATTGGATGTCGTTTTTAAACTACAGGTCCCCCTAAGACCTGAACGGGAGGGGGCGGAACGGACGCAGTCCTTAGTTACGCAAGACGTGGTCGTCTTGGCTAAGAACTTTACGTTATCTGATCCGCAGAAATCTCTTTTGAGCAAAGGCTTGTCTTTTATCCCGACTTTAGATCTAGGCAGGAATCAGAAAATTAAATTACAATTTGATGTTCAAAATTACCATCGCAAGCTCAAGTTGGCTGCCTACTTCAAGAATACAGCTGACAAACCATTGTTGCCCTTTGTAGGGTCATCCACGTGGACGCCGCCACTTTGTGACTTACCGCCAGAAATCCTACAATTGATTGAGAGAGATTGGGCAGTTTTTAAAAAACATTACAAATTGATACGGGAGAAGGACAACATTTCTCAAGCGGAAGTCACGGCTCTGCGAGAGCTACAACACGCTAAGCACATAGTCCTTAAACCGGCCGATAAGGGCTCGGCGGTCGTGATCCTCAGTAGGGAACAGTATATCTTTGAAGCAGAGCGTCAGTTGAACGATGCAGTGTACTATAAAAAACTAGATAAACCAATTTATATGGAAACCATTCCAATGGTGGTTTCCATTGTCGATTCGTTAAAAAAGAAAAAATTCATCACTGCTAAGCAGCGGCAATTTCTGATTGGAAGTAATCAGCCGAGGGAAAGGCGGTTTTACCTGCTTCCAAAAATACATAAGGAGCCACAGAAGTGGACAGTCCCGTTTGAGATTCCGCCGGGTAGACCAATTGTGTCGGACTGCGGAAGTGAGACATATCAAACGGCCCAATTTTTAGATTATTATTTAAACCCGCTGTCTACGAAACATCCTGCCTATGTCAGGGATACATATCATTTTATCGAGATTGTACGGAATTTGAGAATTTCGGAAGAGTTTTATTTTTTTTCGATGGACGTGGATAACTTGTATACTAATATTCCAATCCCGGCTGGCATTAAATGCGTGAGTGACATTTTCCGCGCGTACCCTGATCCGAAACGGCCTGATGAGGAGCTCTTGAGGCTTTTGGAGATTAATTTGATTCGTAATGATTTTATGTTTGACGATAAGTTTTATTTACAAATTAAGGGTACTGCCATGGGCAAAAAATTTGCCCCGGCGTATGCCAATATATTTATGGCTAATTGGGAAAGAGAGGCGCTAGCGAAGTGCCCTAAGCAACCGACTTGTTATCTGCGTTACCTCGATGACGTTTGGGGTATCTGGAACGGCACTGAGGAGGAATTTGCGGACTTTGTCGCGGTTCTAAATTCCCATGATCCATCTATTCAGCTCAAGACCGAAATCAACAAACAGTTTATTGATTTCTTGGACACTACGGTGTTCAAGGGTCCGGACTTTCAGAAAAATTTCAAATTGGATGTGAAGGTCTTTTTTAAGAGTACGGACACGCATGCGCTTTTGCACAAACACAGTTTCCATCCGAAACATACGTTTCGAGGGATTGTGAAGTCTCAGATACTTAGGTTCAAGCGGATCTGCACGAGACGCGAACATTTCATGGAGGCAGTTTCCATCTTGTTTAAGGCTCTGCGCAGACGCGGGTACTCTAGATCTTTTCTTAGAGGTTGTTTGAAAACGTTTGAAGAAACAAAAGAGAGGGTTCATGGGAAATTAATTCCGCTTATTACGACATTTTCCTCAGCTAGTTATCTGTTGAATAAGAAATTGAAGACGAACTTCGAAACTTTGTTGGCGCAGCAAGGTGCTGTCCAGAACTCGGGAGTAGTTTCGGCATATCGCAGGAACGACAATTTGCAGGACTTGTTGGTCCACGCCAAACTGCCAGCCTTACGTGCAGACAAGCCGCAGTTGCTGGACGCCCAGTTCGCTAAGCTGAAGTTTGTCAGAAACAGCAGAGACAATACAGTTCATAAAATTGAACAAGTATTTAGCCCACGGTCCAAAAATTGTGTCTACCTTATTTTTTGTTCTGAATGTAATATGAAATACGTCGGAGAGACGAAAAACACTCTGTCCGTGCGTATGACACAACACAGATACAACATACGCAACAGGAAGGAAACGGACACGCCTTTAGTTCGACATTTTTTGCTTCATGGCTTTGCTTCGGTCAGAGTGGCGGGTTTGCAAAAGAATGTTCTTTGGACTGATCGACAGCGCAAGAATAAGGAAAGGCGTTGGATTTGCCTGTTGGGCACCAGGGCACCGTTCGGCCTCAATGTGAGGCGTGATTAAGGTTCAATGAGTTCCATGTTTGCTCCATGCCCTGGTTCTAGCCCCTATTCTTTCTTCTTGTCCGTTGTCTAGTTTGGCTCCGCCTGCCTCTTTTGGTAATTCTGGTCCTTTATCGTTGTCCTCTAGCCTAAGCCTAAACCTAAAATTCGACCTCTTACTCTACCCCAAACTTATGCCCTAACCGATTTTCTTTTCTAAACCTAACCATCTTAACCCTTGCCTAACCCTAAGCTCTACCCCTTGCCTAAACCTAAGTTCTACCCCTTGCCTAAACCTAAATTCCGCCCCTTGCCTAACCCTAAGTTCTACCCTTGTATAAACCTAAGTTTTTTTTGTTTACTTAGCCCTATCCCAGCCCCTACCCTTACCCTAACCATCTTAACCCATGCCTAACCCTAAGATTCTATCCCTTGCTTAAACCTAAGTTGGTATCTTTATCCCAGCCCTATTTTACCCTAAACCCCCACACCCCTAATAAACAGTTAAATAAATATATAATTAAAAAATACATAACGACGGGGAGGGGATATATTTGGGTATTTTTATTGGCAGTACAAAGGGTTAAAAATATTTTTATTAAAAACAATTTGGTACACTAGGGGTTAAAATGTCTAAAAGGGTTAATATGGTTAAAAAGCATAAATAGCTGGTAAAAATCATTAATTAGTGCATAAGGGTTTAAAAAGTTATTTAAAAAGCTTACAGATTTAAAATTTGGTCAATAAAGGGTTAAATTATTTTGGTACATTAAAGGTAAATTAGGGGAAATAAAGTTTATTTCAATTCAGGGGGAGGATAACGGGTTAAACAAAGTTCTTTTGGACACTAAGGAGTTAACAGAAAAGAGGGTGGAGCCAAAACATTTGAGAGAGAGAGTGTGTGTGCTTAGTGCAAACTCAATTAAGCCTTCATTCTGACTCTGGCTCTTCATGGAGACACACTGCTTTGCTGCTCTGCCGTTGTCAAGCCATTTTTCGTTTTTTGGTGTGCTTTTGCCTGAAGAAGATCTTGATTGATCGAAACGTCGTTATTTTGCACACCCTTCCTTAGTTGTTTCTTGTGGTTTGTTTTTTCCTTCCCCATTTTTGGGGGGAGCGCTTTTAGTTTTTTGTTTTATTTTTTGACGCTTTCTTAAAAAACAAAAAAGACAAAAAAAACTAAAAAACAAAAAATACAAAAAAAGTACAAAATTTAAAAAAAATCAAAAAAAGAAAAAAAATTAAAAAATTAAAAACTAAAAAATAATTACAAATCAAACATGGATGATTGGACTGTGGTGCGTTGGGGACGCCGTCGCCCGCGCACCCGTCCAGATGATTGGGGCCAGGGGTACGGGGGGTACATGGGTCGGAGGGCCCGTGCACCAGTCTTCCCCTCCGGGGGAAGGGCTCAGGCCCTCTTTCCTAACCCGCCAGTGCCTCCCCCGCGTGCTTCCCGTTACGCTGGCCCCCAAACCCGCTCGTACGCCGATGCAGTCCGGCAGACCCGCCCACGACCAGCCCGGAGGTGGGTCTCTCCACGGCCAGGGGGGTCTGATGTTCGGCGACAACCAGCGGAACCTGAGTTTGGTAAGCTGGTCCGTAAAATGCACATGGTCATTAAGATGGTTCACCATTTACAAAATGTTGCGTCCACACCCGGAAAGTCTGAACCTCGCATGATTGCCCGCATGGTCGACATTTTGTCAAGGATGATTAAGCCCGCCGCTCCCACCGGGCGCACAATCGACCTCATTGTTGGTAACGCCAAGAACTGGGGACACAACACGTGCCTCATTTTGATGGAACATTATGAGACTGGGGTCGAAGAGCTGTTGGGAGAGTTGTCCGGCCTGCTCACCCGCAATTGGAAGGATCTCTGTTTCTTTTCACCGGAGAGCTTATGTTCTCTGGTGGATTTGGACTTTGGGTGGGATTTACAGAAGAGCATCAACAGATTTTTTCCGTTTTTTTCCACCAGAAAGCTTATCTATTCTGTTGGATTTGGACTTTTATTGTGTTTTACAAAGCGGTATCGACGGGATTTGGACGACAGCGTTTTTCGCTGCTGGCCCTGGTCTTTTCCTTTGGCTGGTGGGACCGGGATGGGCGCCTCTGGGCCGGGGCTGGTACTGGTCTTCCAGTGGGGGGTCTCCGGGGACGGCGGCGTCTTTCGCTGCTGGCCCTGGTCCCGCCTTTTGTTGGGGGAACCGGGAAGGCACCGTCTGATTGGGGCTAGTCCTGGTCTTCCGGTGGAGGGCGTCCAGGGCCTTAAACGTCAACAACCATGGATGGTTTAATGGCAAATTGGCTATGGGACACACCCCGGGTCCTGATCAGACTCGGGGGGCCTGCCTTGGGCGAGGGTGTCTAGTGATAAGGGCAGAAACGCCCTCTGACCCTAAGGTACACTACTGATGATGTGTCCTAAAATTTAGACAAATATTGAATGGAAAAATAATACTCAACCCTCTTAAAGGGTCTTTTCCCTGGACCGATAACTCTCGATTGTCTCCGGCTGCGTCATCCAAACCCTAGTGGGGCTTACCCCAACCATTCGGGGGGCTTGCCTAAGCCTAACCGTCTCCATTCAGGGCACCTCTGGGTCGGGCCCTGGTCCTTCCTTGGGTCGGGGGAGCCGGGATTGCACCACTCGGTCGGGGCTGGTACTGGTCTTCCAGTGGGGGGTCTCCGGGGACGGCGGCGATTCTCGCTGCTGGCCCTGGTCCCGCCTTTTGTTGGAGGAGCCGGGAAGGCACTGCTGGGTTGGGGCTGTTCCTGGTCCTCCGGTGGAGGGTCTCCGGGGCGTTGACTGTCATGAGGTGATGAACTGTGGGATCAGGGAGGCAGTGTTCTATCACGGCTGGCTCTGGTCCCTTAACCTGGGAGGATGGACTTGGAAGGCACTGCTTAGTCGGGGCTGGTCTGGTCCTTGTTCTCCTCCTGGGGGGGCACCCTGGGGACGGCGGCGCTACTCCAGTGGGGGGTCTCCGGGGACGGCGGCGGTTCTCGCCGCTGGCCCTGGTCCCGCCTTTTGTTGGAGGGCCCCCTGATGGGGCTCCACCCGGTCGGGGCTGGTACTGGTCTTCCAGTGGGGGGTCTCCTGGGACGGCAGCGGTTCTCGCTGCTGGCCCTGGTCCCGCCTTTTGTTGGAGGAGCCGGGAAGGCACCGCTGGGTTGGAGTAGACCCATTTGGACTAACCCTAACCCTAACCACTCGTGGGGGCTTGCCTAAACCCAACCGCCTCCATTTGGGGCACCTCTGGGCCGGGCCCTGATCAGCGGCTGTCTCGCGGTCTCCCGGGGGCTGCTGCATGATCAGTTGATTCTTATTTTAAGCCCATCCCTCCTTACTCTCCTCAGTTATTGGGTCAAAATGCAAGGGGACAGAGGGACCTTGAGTGACATGCGCTGGCCCGTGCATTGCCTTTGGACCTCTATTAAACTGCGAAGTCGGCGGACGACGCGGGGAGGTTCTTTGGATACGAGCTACCCCTAACCAGCCTGTGCCTTCGGACAACCTTGCCCTTCTGAAGCCTAAGTTGTATTTTTGACCCAATATCTTTTTTACCCACTTATTTCCATCTAAAACCCCCCCCTCCCGGTCCCCCTTTTGGGGACCTGGGAGGGGGATGCAGAGGAGCCTAGACCGGCTGGGGAGGGTGCTAGCCGTAGACACGGCACCCCTCCATTATCTCTGTTTCTTTTCACCGGAGAGCTTATGTTCTCTGGTGGATTTGGACTTTGGGTGGGATTTACAGAAGAGCATCAACAGATTTTTTCCGTTTTTTTCCACCAGAAATCTTATCTATTCTGTTGGATTTGGACTTTTAGTGTGTTTTACAAAGCGGTATCGACGGGATTTGGACGACAGCGTTTTTCGCTGCTGGCCCTGGTCTTTTCCTTTTGCTGGTGGGACCGGGATGGGCGCCTCTTGGCCGGGGCTGGTACTGGTCTTCCAGTGGGGGGTCTCCGGGGACGGCGGCGTCTTTCGCTGCTGGCCCTGGTCCCGCCTGTTGTTGGAGGAACCGGGAAGGCACCGCCTGATTGGGGCTAGTCCTGGTCTTCCGGTGGAGGGCTTCCAGGGCCTTAAACGTCAACAACCATGGATGGTTTAATGGCACATTGGCTATGGGACACACCCCGGGTCCTGATCAGACTCGGGGGGCCTGCCTTGGGCGAGGGTGTCTAGTGATAAGGGCCGAAACGCCCTCTGACCCTAAGGTACACTACTGATGATGTGTCCTAAAAATTAGACAAATATTGAATGGAAAAATAATACTCAACCCTCTTAAAGGGTCTTTTCCCTGGACCGATAACTCTCGATTGTCTCCGGCTGCGTCATCCAAACCCTATTGGGGCTTACCCCAACCATTCTGGGGGCTTGCCTAAGCCTAACCGTCTCCATTCAGGGCACCTCTGGGTCGGGCCCTGGTCCTTCCTTTGGTCGGGGGAACCGGGATTGCACCACTCGGTCGAGGCTGGTTCTGGTCTTCCAGTGGGGGGTCTCCGGGGACGGCGGCGATTCTCGCTGCTGGCCCTGGTCCCGCCTTTTGTTGGAGGAGCCGGGAAGGCACTGCTGGGTTGGGGCTGTTCCTGGTCCTCCGACGGAGGGTCTCCGGGGCGTTGACTGTCATGAGGTGATGCACTGTGGGATCAGGGAGGCAGTGTTCTATCACGGCTGGCTCTGGTCCCTTAACCTGGGAGGATGGACTTGGAAGGCACTGCTTAGTCAGGGCTGGTCCTTGTTCTCCTCCTGGGGGGGCACCCTGGGGACGGCGGCGCTACTCCAGTGGGGGGTCTCCGGGGACGGCGGCGGTTCTCGCCGCTGGCCCTGGTCCCGCCTTTTGTTGGAGGGCCCCCTGTTGGGGCTCCACCCGGTCGGGGCTGGTACTGGTCTTCCAGTGGGGGGTCTCCGGGGACGGCAGCGGTTCTCGCTGCTGGCCCTGGTCCCGCCTTTTGTTGGAGGAGCCGGGAAGGCACCGCTGGGTTGGAGTAGACCCATTTGGACTAACCCTTACCCTAACCACTCGGGGGGGCTTGCCTAAACCCAACCGCCTCTATTTGGGGCACCTCTGGGCCGGGCCCTGATCAGCGGCTGTCTCGCGGTCTCCCGGGGGCTGCTGCATGATCAGTTGATTCTTATTTTAAGCCCATCCCTCCTTACTCTCCTCAGTTATTGGGTCAAAATGCAAGGGGACAGAGGGACCTTGATTGACATGCGCTGGCCCGTGCATTGCCTTGGACCTCTATTAAACTGCGAAGTCGGCGGACGACGCGGGGAGGTTCTTGGGATACGAGCTACCCTAACCAGCCTGTGCCTTCGGACAACCTTGCCCTTCTGAAGCCTAAGTTGTATTTTTGACCCAATATCTTTTTTACCCACTTATTTCCATCTAAAACCCCCCCCTCCCGGTCCCCCTTTTGGGGACCTGGGAGGGGGATGCCGAGGAGCCTAGACCGGCTGGGGAGGGTGCTAGCCGTAGACACGGCACCCCTCCTTTATCTCTGTTTCTTTTCACCGGAGAGCTTATGTTCTCTGGTGGATTTGGACTTTGGGTGGGATTTACAGAAGAGCATCAACAGATCTTTTCCGTTTTTTCCACCAGAAAGCTTATCTATTCTGTTGGATTTGGACTTTTAGTGTGTTTTACAAAGCGGTATCGACGGGATTTGGACGACAGCGTTTTTCGCTGCTGGCCCTGGTCTTTTCCTTTTGCTGGTGGGACCGGGATGGGCGCCTCTTGGCCGGGGCTGGTACTGGTCTTCCGGTGGGGGGTCTCCGGGGACGGCGGCGTCTTTCGCTGCTGGCCCTGGTCCCGCCTTTTGTTGGAGGACCCGGGAAGGCACCGTCTGATTGGGGCTAGTCCTGGTCTTCCGGTGGAGGGCTTCCAGGGCCTTAAACGTCAACAACCATGGATGGTTTAATGGCAAATTGGCTATGGGACACCCCCCGGGTCCTGATCAGACTCGGGGGGCCTGCCTTGGGCGAGGGTGTCTAGTGATAAGGGCCGAAACGCCCTCTGACCCTAAGGTACACTACTGATGATGTGTCCTAAAATTTAGACAAATATTGAATGGAAAAATAATACTCACCCCTCTTAAAGGGTCTTTTCCCTGGACCGATAACTCTCGATTGTCTCCGGCTGCGTCATCCAAACCCTATTGGGGCTTACCCCAACCATTCGGGGGGCTTGCCTAAGCCTAACCGTCTCCATTCAGGGCACCTCTGGTTCGGGCCCTGGTCCTTCCTTTGGTCGGGGGACCCGGGATGGCACCGCTTGGTCGAGGCTGGTACTGGTCTTCCAGTGGGGGGTCTCCGGGGACGGCGGCGATTCTCGCTGCTGGCCCTGGTCCCGCCTTTTGTTGGAGGAGCAGGGAAGGCACTGCTGGGTTGGGGCTGTTCCTGGTCCTCCGGTGGAGGGTCTCCGGGGCGTTGACTGTCATGAGGTGATGCACTGTGGGATCAGGGAGGCAGTGTTCTATCACGGCTGGCTCTGGTCCCTTAACCTGGGAGGATGGACTTGGAAGGCACTGCTTAGTCAGGGCTGGTCCTTGTTCTCCTCCTGGGGGGGCACCCTGGGGACGGCGGCGCTACTCCAGTGGGGGGTCTCCGGGGACGGCGGCGGTTCTCGCTGCTGGCCCTGGTCCCGCCTTTTGTTGGAGGGCCCCCTGATGGGGCTCCACCTGGTCGGGGCTGGTACTGGTCTTCCAGTGGGGGGTCTCCGGGGACGGCAGCGGTTCTCGCTGCTGGCCCTGGTCCCGCCTTTTGTTGGAGGAGCCGGGAAGGCACCGCTGGGTTGGAGTAGACCCATTTGGACTAACCCTAACCCTAACCACTCGGGGGGGCTTGCCTAAACCCAACCGCCTCCATTTGGGGCACCTCTGGGCCGGGCCCTGATCAGCGGCTGTCTCGCGGTCTCCCGGGGGCTGCTGCATGATCAGTTGATTCTTATTTTAAGCCCATCCCTCCTTACTCTCCTCAGTTATTGGGTCAAAATGCAAGGGGACAGAGGGACCTTGAGTGACATGCGCTGGCCCGTGCATTGCCTTGGACCTCTATTAAACTGCGAAGTCGGCGGACGACGCGGGGAGGTTCTTGGGATACGAGCTACCCCTAACCAGCCTGTGCCTTCGGACAACCTTGCCCTTCTGAAGCCTAAGTTGTATTTTTGACCCAATATCTTTTTTACCCACTTATTTCCATCTAAAACCCCCCCCTCCCGGTCCCCTGTGGGGACCTGGGAGGGGGATGCAGAGGAGCCTAGACCGGCTGGGGAGGGTGCTAGCCGTAGACACGGCACCCCTCCTTTATCTCTGTTTCTTTTCACCGGAGAGCTTATGTTCTCTGGTGGATTTGGACTTTTGGTGGGATTTACAGAAGAGCATCAACAGATTTTTTCCGTTTTTTTCCACCAGAAAGCTTATCTATTCTGTTGGATTTGGACTTTTAGTGTGTTTTACAAAGCGGTATCGACGGGATTTGGACGACAGCGTTTTTCGCTGCTGGCCCTGGTCTTTTCCTTTTGCTGGTGGGACCGGGATGGGCGCCTCTTGGCCGGGGCTGGTACTGGTCTTCCAGTGGGGGGTCTCCGGGGACGGCGGCGTCTTTCGCTGCTGGCCCTGGTCCCGCCTTTTGTGGGAGGAACCGGGAAGGCACCGCCTGATTGGGGCTAGTCCTGGTCTTCCGGTGGAGGGCTTCCAGGGCCTTAAACGTCAACAACCATGGATGGTTTAATGGCAAATTGGCTATGGGACACACCCCGGGTCCTGATCAGACTCGGGGGGCCTGCCTTGGGCGAGGGTGTCTAGTGATAAGGGCCGAAACGCCCTCTGACCCTTAGGTACACTACTGATGATGTGTCCTAAAATTTAGACAAATATTGAATGGAAAAATAATACTCAACCCTCTTAAAGGGTCTTTTCCCTGGACCGATAACTCTCGATTGTCTCCGGCTGCGTCATCCAAACCCTATTGGGGCTTACCCCAACCATTCGGGGGGCTTGCCTAAGCCTAACCGTCTCCATTCAGGGCACCTCTGGGTCGGGCCCTGGTCCTTCCTTTGGTCGGGGGACCGGGATTGCACCACTTGGTCGAGGCTGGTACTGGTCTTCCAGTGGGGGGTCTCCGGGGACGGCGGCGATTCTCGCTGCTGGCCCTGGTCCCGCCTTTTGTTGGAGGAGCAGGGAAGGCACTGCTGGGTTGGGGCTGTTCCTGGTCCTCCGGTGGAGGGTCTCCGGGGCGTTGACTGTCATGAGGTGATGCACTGTGGGATCAGGGAGGCAGTGTTCTATCACGGCTGGCTCTGGTCCCTTAACCTGGGAGGATGGACTTGGAAGGCACTGCTTAGTCAGGGCTGGTCCTTGTTCTCCTCCTGGGGGGCACCCTGGGGACGGCGGCGCTACTCCAGTGGGGGGTCTCCGGGGACGGCGGCGGTTCTCGCTGCTGGCCCTGGTCCCGCCTTTTGTTGGAGGGCCCCCTGATGGGGCTCCACCTGGTCGGGGCTGGTACTGGTCTTCCAGTGGGGGGTCTCCGGGGACGGCAGCGGTTCTCGCTGCTGGCCCTGGTCCCGCCTTTTGTTGGAGGAGCCGGGAAGGCACCGCTGGGTTGGAGTAGACCCATTTGGACTAACCCTAACCCTAACCACTCGGGGGGGCTTGCCTAAACCCAACCGCCTCTATTTGGGGCACCTCTGGGCCGGGCCCTGATCAGCGGCTGTCTCGCGGTCTCCCGGGGGCTGCTGCATGATCAGTTGATTCTTATTTTAAGCCCATCCCTCCTTACTCTCCTCAGTTATTGGGTCAAAATGCAAGGGGACAGAGGGACCTTGAGTGACATGCGCTGGCCCGTGCATTGCCTTGGACCTCTATTAAACTGCGAAGTCGGCGGACGACGCGGGGAGGTTCTTGGGATACGAGCTACCCCTAACCAGCCTGTGCCTTCGGACAACCTTGCCCTTCTGAAGCCTAAGTTGTATTTTTGACCCAATATCTTTTTTACCCACTTATTTCCATCTAAAACCCCCCCCGCCCGGTCCCCTTTTGGGGACCTGGGAGGGGGATGCAGAGGAGCCTAGACCGGCTGGGGAGGGTGCTAGCCGTAGACACGGCACCCCTCCTTTATCTCTGTTTCTTTTCACCGGAGAGCTTATGTTCTCTGGTGGATTTGGACTTTGGGTGGGATTTACAGAAGAGCATCAACAGATTTTTTCCGTTTTTTTCCACCAGAAAGCTTATCTATTCTGTTGGATTTGGACTTTTAGTGTGTTTTACAAAGCGGTATCGACGGGATTTGGACGACAGCGTTTTTCGCTGCTGGCCCTGGTCTTTTCCTTTTGCTGGTGGGACCGGGATGGGCGCCTCTTGGCCGGGGCTGGTACTGGTCTTCCAGTGGGGGGTCTCCGGGGACGGCGGCGTCTTTCGCTGCTGGCCCTGGTCCCGCCTTTTGTTGGAGGAACCGGGAAGGCACCGCCTGATTGGGGCTAGTCCTGGTCTTCCGGTGGAGGGCTTCCAGGGCCTTAAACGTCAACAACCATGGATGGTTTAATGGCAAATTGGCTATGGGACACACCCCGGGTCCTGATCAGACTCGGGGGGCCTGCCTTGGGCGAGGGTGTCTAGTGATAAGGGCCGAAACGCCCTCTGACCCTAAGGTACACTACTGATGATGTGTCCTAAAATTTAGACAAATATTGAATGGAAAAATAATACTCAACCCTCTTAAAGGGTCTTTTCCCTGGACCGATAACTCTCGGTTGTCTCCGGCTGCGTCATCCAAACCCTATTGGGGCTTACCCCAACCATTCGGGGGGCTTGCCTAAGCCTAACCGTCTCCATTCAGGGCACCTCTGGGTCGGGCCCTGGTCCTTCCTTTGGTCGGGGGAACCGGGATTGCACCACTTGGTCTAGGCTGGTACTGGTCTTCCAGTGGGGGGTCTCCGGGGACGGCGGCGATTCTCGCTGCTGGCCCTGGTCCCGCCTTTTGTTGGAGGAGCCGGGAAGGCACTGCTGGGTTGGGGCTGTTCCTGGTCCTCCTGTGGAGGGTCTCCGGGGCGTTGACTGTCATGAGGTGATGCACTGTGGGATCAGGGAGGCAGTGTTCTATCACGGCTGGCTCTGGTCCCTTAACCTGGGAGGATGGACTTTGAAGGCACTGCTTAGTCAGGGCTGGTCCTTGTTCTCCTCCTGGGGGGGCACCCTGGGGACGGCGGCGCTACTCCAGTGGGGGGTCTCCGGGGACGGCGGCGGTTCTCGCTGCTGGCCCTGGTCCCGCCTTTTGTTGGAGGGCCCCCTGATGGGGCTCCACCTGGTCGGGGCTGGTACTGGTCTTCCAGTGGGGTGTCTCCGGGGACGGCAGCGGTTCTCGCTGCTGGCCCTGGTCCCGCCTTTTGTTGGAGGAGCCGGGAAGGCACCGCTGGGTTGGAGTAGACCCATTTGGACTAACCCTCACCCTAACCACTCGGGGGGACTTGCCTAAACCCAACCGCCTCCATTTGGGGCACCTCTGGGCCGGGCCCTGATCAGCGGCTGTCTCGCGGTCTCCCGGGGGCTGCTGCATGATCAGTTGATTCTTATTTTAAGCCCATCCCTCCTTACTCTCCTCAGTTATTGGGTCAAAATGCAAGGGGACAGAGGGACCTTGAGTGACATGCGCTGGCCCGTGCATTGCCTTGGACCTCTATTAAACTGCGAAGTCGGCGGACGACGCGGGGAGGTTCTTGGGATACGAGCTACCCCTAACCCTAACCCTAACCCTAACCCCTAGCCCTAACCCTAACCCTAACCCATATATAAAAAAGTTAAAAACAATTGGATGATAAGGGGTTAAAAACATTTAAAAACATTTGATATAACATGGGTTCAAAGAATATACTTATTGGAGGTTAAATATAAAGTAAAATTCATTTAGGGATTAAAAACATGGTATATTTAAAAAGATTTGGCATAAAAAAGGGTTAAGTTTCAGTTTCGAAGGTTCGAAGGGACTGCAGCCTATAAATAGGAGCACACACACACTCTCTCTCTCATTCTTGCTCTGACCAGGAAAGGAGTAACATCTTGTTGACAGCAGCAGCCGCTCATTGTTTTACTGTGCCTTGGCCTGAAGAAGACCCATACAGGGTCGAAACGTCGCCCCCCGGGCACACATTCAATTCATAGTTTCATATTTTTCATTTTGATTTTTGAAAAGAATTTTTTTGCATTTATTTAAAAACAAATTTTGGTTTCATTAAAAACAAATTCATTTTTTTTTGAAAGGACAAGTTTAGTTTGCATTTAAAAACATTTTTATTTCTTTTTAGTTCATTTTGAATATATAAAAAAACACACACACAATTAATACACACCCACGCTTCTAGCATGAGTGGGTGGAATAATGACTGGACCGTGGTGCGTTACGGCAGACGCCGTGATCGCACTACTGGTCCAGTCCACATGAGAGCCGACTGGGGGAGGGCCCGAGCACCACCTGCCTCCTATGGGAGGTGGGGCCATAACCCTCGTCCTAACCATTACCCTCTTTTCCATGCCTAAACCTAACCGCGACCTAATTGCCTAATCCTAACCCCAACCCAGTAATCTATTCCTAACCCTAACCTCTACCCAGTGATTAATTCCTAACCCTAACCTCTACCCAGTGATTTATTCCTAACCCTAACCTCTACCCTGGTAATTAACCCCTAATCTTAACCTTTCCACCCTCCTTTTACTCCCAACTCAAATATTTTAGTACCCCTATTTGGGCCATATAAGTTAAATAAATAACTAATCGGACACGTAAAAAGGGTAAAATTGTTTAATAATTAATGTATTCAGGGTTAAAAACATTTGATATACAAAGGGTTAAAAAACAATTGATACATATAGGGTTGACAACATTGGGCAGATGGAGAATTAAAACAATTTCATATATAAAAAGTTAAAAACAATTGGATGATAAGGGGTTAAAAACATTTAAAAACATTTGATATAACATGGGTTCAAAGAATATACTTATTGGAGGTTAAATATAAAGTAAAATTCATTTAGGGATTAAAAACATGGTATATTTAAAAAGATTTGGCATAAAAAGGGTTAAGTTTCAGTTTCGAAGGTTCGAAGGGACTGCAGCCTATAAATAGGAGCACACACACACTCTCTCTCTCATTCTTGCTCTGACCAGGAAAGGAGTAACATCTTGTTGACAGCAGCAGCCGCTCATTGTTTTACTGTGCCTTGGCCTGAAGAAGACCCATACAGGGTCGAAACGTCGCCACCCGGGCACACATTCAATTCATAGTTTCATATTTTATTTCATTTTGATTTTTGAAAAGAATTTTTTTGCATTTACTTAAAAACAAATTTTGGTTTCATTAAAAACAAATTCATTTTTTTTGAAAGGACAAGTTTAGTTTGCATTTAAAAACATTTTCATTTCTTTTTAGTTCATTTTGAATATAAAAAAACACACACACAATTAATACACACCCACGCTTCTAGCATGAGTGGGTGGAATAATGACTGGACCGTGGTGCGTTACGGCAGACGCCGTGATCGCACTACTGGTCCAGTCCACATGAGAGCCGACTGGGGGAGGGCCCGAGCACCACCTGCCTCCTATGGGAGGTGGGGCCATAACCCTCGTCCTAACCCATTCTGCACTACATCCATCATGGGAGACCCCTCTGATGGATGGACCACGGTGCGTTACGGGAGACGAGGAGGTCGATCCCGTCAACGCACCCTTCAGGACCAAGGCCGGGATTGGTCTGCCAGACCTTGGGGGGTGGGGACCAGCTGGGGGAAGGACCGTGCATTTCCGGGCTCCCGTTCATTTGGGGCTCGGGTCCTTGCCCCAGTTCCTAACCCTGGTCCCGCCTTTTGTTGGAGGAGCCGGGAAGGCACCGCTGGGTTGGAGTAGATCCATTTGGACTAACCCTAACCCTAACCACTCGGGGGGGCTTGCCTAAACCCAACCGCCTCCATTTGGGGCACCTCTGGGCCGGGCCCTGATCAGCGGCTGTCTCGCGGTCTCCCGGGGGCTGCTGCATGATCAGTTGATTCTTAGTTTAAGCCCATCCCTCCTTACTCTCCTCAGTTATTGGGTCAAAATGCAAGGGGACAGAGGGACCTTGAGTGACATGCGCTGGCCCGTGCATTGCCTTGGACCTCTATCAAACTGCGAAGTCGGCGGACGAAGCGTGGAGGTTCTTGGGATACGAGCTACCTCTAACCCTAACCCCTAAACTTAACCTCCCACTCTCCTAAACTTAACCTCCCACTCTCCTAACCCTAACCTTAACCTTTGATCTTTAACCCTAACACTAATCTCCCACCCTCCTAACCCTAAACCCATTCTCAACCGGTTATTTTTCCTTTTTTTTCTTTTTTTCTTTTTTTCCCTGCAGGGGGGGATGGGGCGGACCCGGATTGGAGGGGCGTGGATGGAGAGTGCACAGACTCCGCCACCATTTATGGATGGTGGAGTCCAATTTTTGCTTTTCCTAAGTTTTATCCCTTGCCTAAACCTAAGTTGGTATCCTTTTCCCAGCCCTATTCTACCCTTAACCCCCACACCCCTAATAATCAGTTAAATAAATATATAAATAAATACATAACGATGGGGAGGGGTTATATTTTGGTATTTTTATTGGCAGTACAAAGGGTTAAAAACATTTATTGGGCATATGAAAGGTTTAAAATGGGATAGCTAAAAAAGTATAAATAAAATTTCCTGGGATATTAAAAACAATTTGGCACATTAGGGGTTAAAATGTTTAAAAGGGTTAATATGGTTAATATGGTTAAAAAGCATAAATAGCTGGTAAAAACATTAATTAGTGCATAAGGGTTTCAAAAGTTATTTAAAAAGCTTTAAGATTTAAAATTTGGTCAAGAAAGGGTTAAATTATTTTGGTACATTAAAGTTAAATTAGGCGAAATAAAGTTTATTTCAATTCAGGGGGAGGATTAGGGGTTTAACAAAGTTGTTTTGGACACTAAGGAGTTAACAGAAAAGAGGGTGGAGCCAAAACATTCGAGAGTGTATGTGCTTAGTGCAAACTCAGTTAAGCCTTCATTCTGACTCTGGCTCTTCATGGAGACACACTGTTTTGCTGCTCTGCCGTTGTCAAGCCTTCTTTCCTTTTTTGGTGTGCTTTTACCTGAAGAAGATCTTAATTGATCGAAACGTCGTTTTTTTAGCACACCCTTCCTTAGTTATTTATTGTGGTTTGTTTTTTCCTTCCCCAATTTTGGGGGGAGCGCTTTTAGTTTTTTGTTTTATTTTTTGATGCTTTCTTAAAAAACAAAAAATACAAAAAAATAAGAAAATTAAAAAATAACAAAAAAACAATAAAACAACAAAGAACAAAAAAAGTACAAAATTAAAAACGAAAAAAAATTGACAAAAATAAAAAAATCACACATGGATGATTGGACTGTGGTGCGTTGGGGTCGCCGTCGCCCGCGCACCCATCCAGATGATTGGGGCCAGGGGTACGGGGGGTACATGGGTCGGAGGGCCCGTGCACCAGTCTTCCCCTCCGGGGGAAGGGCTCAGGCCCTCTTTCCTAACCCTGGACTTGGAAGGCACTGCCTAGTCAGGGCTGGTCCTTGTTCTCCTCCTGGGGGGGCACCCTGGAGACGGCGGCGCTACTCCAGTGGGGGGTCTCCAGGGAGGCAGCATCTTTGCTGCCAGGAAGGCAACGCTGGGTTGGAGGAGGTCCATTCAGACTTACTCTTAACCCCAGTTTTTTCTCACTCTATTGTCGGGTCAAAGTACATAATGGACGGAGGGTTTTGAGTGACATGCGCTGGCCCGTGCATTGCCTTAGACCTCTATTAACCGCGAAGTCGTCGGACGACGTGGGGAGGTTTCTGGGATACGAGCTACCCCTAACCCTGACCCAGATTGGACGGGCGTGGATGGAGTGTGCACTGACTCCACCGCCATTTATGGATGGTGGGGTCCAAATTTTGTTTTTCCAAAAATTAAAAAACTTTATATTCCCACTAATTCCCACCTGTTTACCATGGATATTGATAGCCTCTACACTAATATTGACATTGCAGAAGGCATTCAAGCCGTTAAAAATGTTTTTCATAAACACCCAAATGCAAAAAGGCCTGATAAGGAACTTTTACAACTGCAAGAGATCAATTTAACCAGGAATGATTTTATATTCAATGAGGAATGGTTTCTGCAGATTAAGGGCACTGCCATGGGGAAGAAATTTGCTCCTGCTTACACGAATATATTTATGGCTGAGTGGGAGACTGCAGCTCTATCAGCCTGCACTAAAAAACCATTATATTACTATAGCTACCTAGATGACATTTGGGGAGTGTGGCCACATTCGAGAGAGGATTTTGATACATTTTTAATCACTCTGAACAACCATAATTCATCCATTAAACTAAAATCCACACTGAGCTCCTCCTCTGTGGACTTTTTAGATACTACCACTTTCAAAGGCTCAGATTTTCTACAAAGCCATAAATTAGATATTAAAGTTTTTTTCAAGGAGACGGACACTCACGCTCTGTTGTTTAAAAATAGCTTCCATCCTAAACACGTTTGCAGGACTGATTAAGTCACAACTACTGAGGTTCCATAGAATCTGCACACAACAGGAGGATTTTAAACAAGCTACAAAAGTGCTGTTCTCTACTTTGTCCACCAGAGGGTACTCTCGCTCCTTTCTGAGACGAGTGCTCAAAACATTTCAACAGACTAGAGCCCAGGTAACCACAGGATTATCGCTGCTTATAGGAAAAATAAGAACCTACAGGACTATTTAGTCAGGGCTTGCATTCAACCACTAGTTGACCCCAGACCTAAATGGCACGGGGAATTTTTTCAGCACCACTTGTGGGTGCGCAATCAATATAATAATGTTTTCAGGACAGACTCGTGGAAGTGTACACTCTAAACACTGTTTATTTAATTTATTTTATTTAATCACCTGCAAACAGTGTGGACTGCAATATGTTAGGGAAACAAGTAATACAGTACGTTATTAATCAGGTTCACTCAACACAGATACAATATTTCGAAAAAGAAAAGCACATACACTCCAGCAGTACAGCATTTCTTGGAACATGGAGGGTCTGCTCTCTCAGCCACTGTTTTGCAGGTTAACCCATGCTGGTCCACAGCTCAGAGGAGGAGAGCTGAAAGGATCTGGATACAGAGGCTGAGCACCATGCAGCCCGGAGGGCTGAATGAGAAGTACGTCCGCCACAGTGAAAAGAAAAATGATGGACTGTGCAACTAGATTCCTTCCTTTAGTGGTGGAATCCAAATCCTTTTAATTCCTAACCCTTTGTTTCGATGAAGATGTCCGAGGTCAGTCATGATACCTAACAGGATGACATTTTTTTTCATAACAGTTTGCTGCTGTGAAATGTGATCAACAGTCAGATTAAAATGTACTAAACTGTTCTCATGTAAAAACTTCATGTGATCTGTCTCTGATAAACACAAACAACCAACGCTGATAATAAATAAAGACTTTTAATGTATATTTAGATACTGTAAACATATCCAGAATACATGTAGTAATCACAATTGTACACAATAACAGGATATACTTTATTTTCCATACTCGGACTGATATTTCAAGTATGCAGATCAGTTATAGCATCAGATACGTTGCAGTGCTTTCTTGGCAGATGGAAGAATATTCAAAGAATAAACAGCATAGAAGTTATCTGGAAGAATCCTATCATGCAGTGCAGTATATTGCAGATAACTTTGGTATGGTGTCGACCAAAACAAAGCGTGTTAATTCATTTACAAAAGCAAAGAAAACAGCATCTGGATCCATGTGGACTACAAACAAACAGTTTGATTTATTCTACACAACACAAATATCTGACAGCAGAATAAATAAGAGATTAACAAACTAATAAATCAGTTCTGCTTCTTTTTCAAATCCAAACTTGGTGATGATTCAGTCAGACATTTTATGTTTTTAACTTGAGTTATTTCTTCATAGTTACTGAACTGTGATGATGAAAATGATCAGGAAGTGAAAGTTTGATTATTCTTCTCTGATGAGATATTTCATGAATTTTTTATATTAAATCTAAAACTTGTTGGAATAAGTGCTGACACTCCATTACCATATCAACACCAACATCCAAACTTTTTAAATCAGACTCAACAATAATACTCAGCTGTTCATGTTCCTCCGTGATGATCTGAGGTCAGCGGCTCATTTTCTGTTTGATAATTCGACTGTGACGCACTTTGACTCTAAAGTTTCTTTTCTTGGACATTAAAAAGTCAATATAACAAATGAAAAAGTGATTTCTGTCACAGCTGCCTGTATGAACTGATTTATTAGTGTATCATTAACTGCTGGTTTTAACTCTTTACTGTCTCTACAGTTTAACTGATGATCTGAAACCAGGTGTCACACCTGTTGATCTGCGAGGTGTTTACATGTTTACTTGTTTAATTTTCATCCATCAGGTCTCTGTGACCTGCTCCTGAACCAGGTTTACTGAGTGATCTGGATCACTCTGATCTGAGTTAAATCATTTTACATCACTTCATGTTCCTACAAACAAAAATCCAGATGAATCACTGACCTTTGAAAAGACGTCTTATCTTTAGTTTCAGATCTAAATGCTGTTTTCGGTGCTGTTGAACAGCAGCTCAGGAACAACACAACACTGCAGATTAAAAATGATCTGTAATAATCATTAACTCTGTACACATTATTACTGTAAACTACTGACCACATCAACAGTTTGGAGTTACATTCATCATCAAGTCAGCATTAACATGGCTAACTGCAGGTTCATTTTGACCCCCTGTTACATCACTTCCTTCAACACATTTCATTCACAGAAAACAGTGTGAACAGTGTCAGAAACTCTCTGAGCAATAGAAAACTATTTTAAAGTCAATCCTTCTCTAAACTTTAACCTAAATTATTTAAAAATACTAAACACAACTGTGACATTTTCTTGTTTCTGTATTGTGATATTTAACACTTTGGAAATGTTCTTGAATTCTGTCTCTGGTTATCTAAACTGGACACATTTTGGGCTCAACACTTTTGGAATCAATTATTTTGTATTTTAGATTTGTAGAGATTTGTTTCTAAGTTTGACATTAAAGAGTCCTGCTGATCAGCAACACATTAATCCACTGATATTCAATAAAACATGAAGGAGGTGCATTCTTTTCATGGGTGCTGTATATTTCTAACTTCTCACATACAAACATGTACATGTGACATTTTTACAGCAGATTAAAAACTCCTCTGAGTCAAACACATCGTTATTACTCATTATAGTCTTCTGATCAATATTTCTCTATTGCTAATACTTCTTCACAGCTAAAAAAAAAATCACATCAGCAACAACATCAAACAGTTTGTTTAAAAATATTAACACTCCTAAACCTGAAAAAAAATTCCTGAAGAAAGTTTTCCAAAGAAATCACAAACTTCATCTGAATGGGTGAGAATCTCAAGACAAATGATCTGAAACTGACAAACTGCAGGCAAAGCTCCGCCCCCAGCCTGAGACCAAGCCCGCACTCACACAAACCCCGCCCCTGGTCTCAGATAAGCCCCGCCCATTGACACAGTTTAGACTGTCGGCTGACGGTCGGCTGTTCTCAGGGCCAAAACTTGTGTCGTCTTTGATGTTAAACTTGTCGATGTGAACAGAAACATTTTTTATTGGTGAAGCTTAGACTGTAGCGTCACGTGAGTCTGTGCAAAACAGAAAACAACCTGCTCACTGTACCTAAATCAGCCAATCAGAGCCCTCCACTGTCCTCTGACATGCGGAAGAGGGGGCGGTGATGTCACTGAGGCTCTGGTGACATCACATCATCCTGGTGACATCACATCGTCCTGGTTCCCGACAGTTTCAGTGAGAAAAACAACTTATTGATATTGATTATAAAAACTATAAATTAATTGATAAATTTATGACAGAGAAAACTGCTCCTGTTTTAGTATTACTGTATATATATTAACAGCATTACTGTTTTTTACAGTATTATTATATACTGTATATTAACAGTATTACAGTGTACAGTCTGAGTGTACGACACACGAACACACACACACACATGCAGAACAGCAGAAACCAAATAAAACAGTCAAAGTTTTCTGCAGATTTCTGTTTGAACAAACATGGCTTCTCCTGCAGGCTGTTAGAGTTTCAGTCTGTTTTATAATAAATAACACTGAAGTGTAAATGTAATACGAAACAAAAAGAAATTATAAAGACCTTTAAACTCTGAAGACTGCAGTTTAAAAATACGTTCTTCATCATCTCCTGTTACTTCAGTCAGTTTCTCTTCAGTTCTGAGTAGAAAACAGGTGGAAATCTGTTTGTCTGCAGCACTTCCTGTCTGAACTGATTCTCTTCACATCTTTCAGCTGTTTGATGGTTTCATGTTCTGCTTTTAATTGAAACAAATAAAGTTTTCATTCAGGTAAAAGTTTGCGTTCCAAACAAATGAGGAGTTATTAATCTGTTTTATGTTTCATGTTAACAACTGAGAATTTTGACACAGATCTTCCTGTTGTGAGGAGTTTCTCTGTGGATAGAATGTTAAAAAACATGTTTCAGTTTAGTCCAGAACAACAGCAACAACCTAAACACCTGCACCATCATCAGACTGTTTCTGTGATGTCATCACTGATGTCATTCTGTTTACTAGGTGAAACAGGGTTAAGTTCAACTTGAACAGTGCTACTGCAGTGTTCACACAGGTGATACCTGACTGTATCCAGGCGTTTCCATGACAACAAAGCTGCATCACAGAATTCCAGGTTTTCCAGGATCCTGTTGAAGTCTTTTAAAAACTTGATGTTTATGTGTTTAATCTGTGCAGTGAAAATGGAAGACATCTGTTATTCATCCGTTCATGTACTGAGGTGAAGCTCTGAACTCTGGAAACCAAACTATCTGTTGCCGTTAGTAACAACATGCTTTCCTCTGATTGGTCAGATGGCTGCTGTGATTCATTATTGCCTCTGTCTGTCTGTGGAAACAGCAGGCTGCCATCATGTTTTTCCCCTCTTCTCTTGATAAACAATTATTTCAGACTTCAGTTTCTTTTCTTCTTTTGTTTTACTTCCTGTTCCTCAGCAGCAGTAGGAAAAAAATCATCATCACTTCCTTTCAGTTTCCCTTTGTTTGTCCTGCAGCAGACTCCGCCTTCTCTGATGGTGTCAGAAGAGCAGACTCCGCCTCCTGGCCGGACTGTTTGCTGGACAGAAAAAACCCTTTATTTTAAAGCAGCAACTCAACAAACAGCTTCGCTATTCAGATTCAAACTTCACTCTTCATCTTAGAAACAACAGTCAACAAAACAATCTCACCACAAGATCCACTCATTAACTGTTCTGGAGCTCTCAGTCATATCACATGATCTTCCTCCACAGATGGAGTTGTCCAGTCATGGAGCTGTAGATGGTCAAGAATGAACTTTGTGATATGATCAAAAGCACCAGAACAGCTACTAAATGGACCTTGTGGTGACACTGATTTATCAGCTCAGTTTTTGCTAGATTACTTTTTAATCGACTTCCCCTCAACGTTTAAATATAATAAGTAATAACACTAATAACGTCTGAATTACGTTTGACAAATGATAAAGTTAATTTCTGGTTCGCCTGCCAGGAGAGAAAGATGTTGTGTCTCAGTTCAGCTCGATCCTCTTGCCCAGGTGAGTCCAGGTGAGTCCAGATGAGCTCCGGGCTTGTATTGCTATCTTTGTGAGGACCAATTTCAGTTTCAAACCATCATAGTGAGGACATTTCTGCTTTGTGAGGACATTTAGGCCAGTCCTCACTACTTCAAATGACTGAAGGTTCAGACTTGGTTTGAAGGTTCAGTTTAGAATCAGGTCTAGGGTAAGGGTTAGGGGAAGGCATTTAGTTAGATGTTTAAGGTTAGGGAAAGGGAATGCATAATGTCAGTGAGGGTCCTCATGAGTATAGAAAGACAAACTTGAGTGTGTGTGTTACCTGGATCAAGTGTGACTGTCGGTCTGATTGTTTCTTTTTCAAGTTCAATCTCTGGCAGACTGAAGATGGACGTCGCTGAAACAACAATCAGAGTGACTTTGTGACATCACAGTACACAGTGATATTAAACACAGGAGTCAAAGGTCGTGTTTAAACTTACTGTCAGGAAGTGTCATCACTCTGTTTCCAAGGTTACTGAAGTAATGATGATTCATGGACTCGTATGCTGAGATCCTCTTCTTCCCTTCAAACTAAAGTTTAAATAAAAACGTTATCGTCCAGTTATTGGTTTCCTCATTATGTCATTGTACGTAAACCACAACACAATAATTATGTTCATTCTTTCAAATGTGATGTCATATCCTGTCCTCATTAAATCATTATCTATGTTTAATGATCTTAAAATTACTGATTATAAACAGTTATAAGAAAAAATCGGGAGGGTTACAGTTCATGACGTCTGTCACCTTCTGTAAAGAGTTGTTCTAGTTTATTTATTATTATTATTATTATTATTAGTCATTATTAACAGTTGTTCTAGTTTATTTATTATTATTAGTCATTATTAAGAGTTAATGTAGTTTTATGTTTTCCTAATAATTCGAGTTTGGTTCATATTCTGAACTGGCGAGGAAACACAAAAAACACAGTGAGACGTTTACTGACCTGCAGGAACTTTGACAACAGCTCCACTCCCTCACTGCTGAGCCTGAACAACACACACACACACACACACACACACACACACACAGAGTTACATCTTCATGTATTAACAGACCACAGTCTACCAGATTAAACTGTTTTATTGAGTTTGTCAGTTTCTTTCTGTGGTTTTTAAATGACAGTGACATAACAAGTGGCTCAATGACAACTTTGGCCAAGTTTCTGCTTCTGCTTCTGGGACTGTTTTTACTCGGATTCCTCTCAACATGTGAAACAATCCTTGAATGTGGTGGTAAGCATGCGGCTTCCTGCTTTGCTGCAGCGCAGATGCTCTTGCCCTCTGCTTTGCTGTTAATTTTGCTACTTTTTCCTACTCAAACTACAACATCAATAAGCAGGTTTCCTGTAACAACTACATCATTGAGGATAATTTAGGACAACTCTGGGTTGTGATTATCTACTTTGGACTGCCTTCTGTTAATGCGACCCAAACAGGAACTCAGAGGACTACTGACAGAATTGTGCCCTGGACTGCACTATACCCACAGGACTTGTGATTGATCCCCACAAGGTTCATACAGTTTTTAAGAGCTTATGTGGAAAAAGGCCACAGGGCCAGATGGGACATCTGCCTTCATGTTGAAGACGTGCAGAGGTATTTACACCCGCATGGTCTCTGCAGACTCCCACATCATTCCCACCCTCTGAAAAATGTCAGTCACTACCTGTCCCTAAAATACCTTGCCCCAAAGTGAACAATGACTACAGGCAAGTTGCATTAACCTCCGTCATTATGAAGCGTATGCAAAGAATGATGGTGTCTGTCTGGTGTCTTAAATCCGAGGTCAGCTCAGTTCTATATACCCTTCAGTTTGCATACAGGCATGGGCGGAGTACAGATGATGTCATTAATTCAGTCATATACTAATATTTAATTTATTTTAGCTCTGCTTTTAATACCATGCAAACCCACATGATTCAGAAATTGATGCAGATGCATGTTAACCCTTTTATTATTAGTTGGTTTTATTCATTTTTTACTAATCACACAACAGGTGGTAACTGGGAACATCTAGCTGAGGCTCCTGTCCACAAAGTTTTCAATGTCCACCTCTGGAGGAATTTTTCCTGCTTCCAGGGGAAGTTTGAGGACATGCAAGTCATGTCATCAAATCTTCCACTGTGGAAGTGACTGCTCAGAGCTGTGATCATCAGAACCTGTGAACACAGGTACCTGGGTGTAGTACAGGTGTAGTATAGTTGTGTACCTGGGTGTAGTACACAGGGTGTAAACAGTATGTTTTGGGATTTTTATGAACATATTTTACACTTTAGCGAAAATAATGTATATTCAAAACTTTTCCATAACATTCTGTTAATTCCAAACCATTTCCAGGCATGGAAAACAGTTTTTATAATTTCATAATTTTTCCAGGAATTTCATGACCCTGAGTACAGTTGTGTACCTGTGTGTAGTATAGTTGTGTATCTGTGTGTAGTACAGTTGTGTACCTGGGTGTAGTATAATTGTGTACAAATGTGTAGGATAGTTGTGTATCTGTGTGTAGTACATTTGTGTACCTGGGTATAGTACAGTTGTGACTTGTGTGTAGCATAGTTGTATATCTGTGTGTAGTACAGTTGTGTACCTGGGTGTAGTATAGTTGTGACTTGTGTGCAGTACAGTTGTGTACCTGGGAGTGTGGTTACTCAGTTTCTCTGCTCTGTACTGAGGATAGTTGTACGTCACAAACTCGTCATTAGAACTGATCCCAGGCCAGCTCTGCTCTGTGGGAGTACCTGCACGCAAAATACACATAATATTCATCAAATACACAAAAATACATCAAATGCATTAAGTATACACAAAATACCCATTTTTATATAAATAAAAGAAGCTGATTGGTTCTCAGTGATGAGACAGAAGCTGATTGGTTCTCACCCAGAAGTTTGAAGATGAAGTGAAGCTCCTCCTCCACTGTGGAACCAGGAAACAGAGGTCGACCTGTTGACATCTCATAGAAGATACAACCAACACCCCTACAGACAGACAGACAGGGAGTCAGGCAGACAAACAGGTAGAGAGACAGACAGACAAATAGAGTGACAGACCAGTAAAGAGAAAGGTAATTACACAATGACAGGTCATTAGAGTCAGGAAAAACTGATCAGTTGGTCTAATGTTTGTAAAATATCTGAGATTCAGTTCATGTTCACCACAGAAGAAGTTGTTGTTTTGTCAGCTGGTCACAGAGTCAACATTTTGTAGTAGTAGTACTACAGTATACTACAATAGTACTGCAGTACTGACCACATGTCAATGTGAGTGGAGTAGTCGGTGCTGCCCAGCAGGATGTCGGGTGGGCGGTACCACAGCGTCACCACCTCGTTAGAGTATGTCTTTGTTGGGATTGACTTCGCTCGAGCCAAACCTGAAACACACACAACACCTTAGTGACATCATTACAGTGAGTGCGTTTACATGCACATTAGTATCCTGGTTTTGATCATATTTGAAATATGGTCTTTACATGGAACACAGAGAAACATGGTTATTCATATCCCTGTTTACATTATCATAACGGTCTCCAGGTTTTTGATTTCTGTATTGATTGAGTCACCTCAACAACTGAGATTGAGCACAGTTTGGTTTCTGGTTGTCAGACTCTGTTGCATTTATTATTCTGCTGGATTTGGCTTCTCCATCTGATCACTTTCAGCATCTTGATCATCATTATGTCTTTTACCTTTGTTGTCACAAACCTGAATAAGTGTTTACATGCCACAATATCCTGGTTTGTACCGGAGTACTCCTGCTAGCATATCAAGCTTTCTCAAAACCAGGATAAGTTGTTTATATGTTACACACATAACTAGGATACTCCCAAAACCTGATCATAACCAGGACACTCAATGAGATCATCACTGTGACTAACATCATTACATTACATTCATTTGGCAGACGGTTTTGTCCAAAGCAACTTACAATAAATTCATTCATCCTCCACAGTAACAAAAGATCTTATCAAAAGCTGGAAGAGCGAGGGACTTCTGGTGGCGCAGCACACAACATGGTGGCATAAAATACTAGCTCCCACTAGTTGGTCGAAATAATCCCCCGAAAATTCAAGAATTGTCAAATCTAACGACGTCAACATTAAACAATGAGCGGGGGAGGCAAGTACCGAAGTTGCAAGAGTATTAAAAGCCAGGAGAATAACCCAAAACTGACCGAAATAGAAGAAGGCGAGAGTGAGGACAATGGAGATGCTAAATCCGAACAGGATCAAGCTGGAACAATTAGCAAGGCGCTAACTAGCATCAGCAACGAAATACGCGAACTCAAGCGAGAGATGGACAGCCTATCGGCATTTAAAGATGAATTCAAGACGGAGGTAAAACAGGAGTTTGCCAGCTTCAAGGAGGAAATCAACCGTAAACTGACCGACAACAACAAAGAAATACAGGCACAAAAAAAGAACATGGAGGAGGCACAGACTCGCATAGCAGATGTGGAGGCATGGAATGTGGAGGTAAAGGACGCACTCATGCTATCACTGAAAGAACAGAAAAAGATGCAAGAAAAGCTGACAGATTTAGAAGGGAGATCCAGGAGGAACAATATCCGTATTTTCGGGATACCCGAGGAGGCAGAGGGAAATTCAGTCCCCACATTTGTGGAGAAACTTCTCCTAACTGAACTCTCACTACCGGAGGAAATCAACCTACAAATTCAGCGCGCACTCGCACAGAAACCGGGACCTGATGCACCACCAAGATCAGTCGATGTTAACTTCTTGCAATTTGATATAAAAGAGATGGTTCTCAGGATGGCCTGGCAAAAGAAAATACACATGGGAAACAAACAGTTGTCATTCAACCACGACTACGCGACTGGAGTAATTCAGAAGCGCAAAGCATACACAGGAGTCAAGAAATCATTGAAAGAAAAGGGGATCTGCTTCCAGACACCATTAACCAAAATCCGAATCCATTGGGACACAGGACCGCGGACGTACGACAGCGCACAGGAGGCAACACAGGAGCTACGGAGGAGAGGATATGAGGCAGAAATGCCCTAAGGCGGTTCCGGCCCCACAGTGGCAGAGCAACTACAAGGAGCAATGCCTGGAATCGCGTATCAGGGCGAAGCAGAGACAGTGAAACAACGCAAAGAGTAAGAGGAAGGCTACAGGAATTCCAACGGAGCGAACGGAATTAACACGCGCAGGTCGTATGATGGCAGGATAGTGGTATGCCTTGACATGACAATAACCTAAATGAGAGGTACTCATATAGGCACAAGCATAAAGCCATCCCAGCAACCCCTGAATACCTATACGTTGTATTTTAACTTTAAAACACAGAGGGGAATTTCTTTTTCTTTTTTTACTGTTTTGTAATCCATCATTGGTTTATCTCTACACATCTAGCAGAGGTATTTTGTTTAAACAAGGTTGGATGATTTAATTTCCTTAGTGCTGGGTTAGAGCTACGACCTGGACTAACTAGACAAGGCATACTAAACTAAGTTGATAACAAGCATCCCTTTAAGATTTTAAAGACTTTATTGGATTTAATTCATTTTTCCCTACTACTGGAAGCCAGTTTTACTTTTTTTTTTTTTTATATGGTTAGGGGTAGGGTTAGGGGTAGAATAATCCCATAAAAAGAAGCAAGGTCATAAGCAAACTGAAAAAAGAAAAAGCACAGGTATATTTTTTGCAAGAGACACATCTGACCATGAAAAATGTAAGAAATTTGGTTTTAGAAATTCATTTTACAGCTCTTTCAAACACAGCCATAAAAGGGGAGTGGCAATCTTAATCCCAAACTCATCGCACTTTGAAACCTTGAAGGAAATGGGTGACAAAGAGGGGAGATACATTATATTAAAAAGAAAACTAGAAAATGAAGTGGTAACACTGATAAATGTTTATGCTCCCCCAGATAGTGACAAATATTTTTTTAAAACGCTATTTCACATTATTGTGCTGGAGGCTGAGAGAATACTGATATGTGCTGGTGACTTCAATGTGGTGCTGAATCATAATTTAGATACAAGTAGCCAAAATAAAAGTAAGAAGAAACTGACAAATCAAAACATCATTGGAAGAACTAGGAATGATAGATGTTTGGAGGGATCTCCACCCTCTAGAAAAGGATTTTACTCACTACTCAGTCCCACACTCAGTCTACTCGAGAATAGATTATTTTTTATGAATGCAAGTGACAGACATAGGGTGAGGCAATGTGTTATTGGAGTTGCAGATGTATCAGATCATAACGCAATTCACTTAAAAATACAAGTGAACAAAAGAGAGAAATACTATATGGAAATTAAATGTTGGCATTCGAAATAATAAGGCAATGGTAGAGGAGATAAAAAAGGAGATTAAGAGATACAGTGAAGAGAATAAAAATGGTGAAGTTGACCCAACTATAATATGGGATGCTATGAAGGTTGTTATTCGTGGAAAGCTGATTGCCAAAACAGCATACCTAAAGAAAGCAAGACTAGAAACATATCAGAAATAGGTAGAAAAGTTGCGCGATCTGGAACTTAAGCATAAAAACTCAAGCGAGACAGATATTCTTCACCAAATTAAAAAAAACAAGGGAAATAAAAACTCAAGCGAGACAGATATTCTTCACCAAATTAAAAAAAACAAGGGAAAAGATAGATATGTTCTTACTTGGCGAAGCTGAGAAGAAAACAAGATACCTAAAACAGACTTACTATGAATCAGGCTCTAAGGCAACCAGATTGTTAGCCAGACGTTTACATAAACAACAGACCCAGAATACAATACATAAAATAAGACATCCACAAAGTAATTAATTGGTATACGAACCGGAAGAAATAGAGAGGGTATTCGAGCATTATAGAAAATTGTATACACAACCACCTTCAGCCGATGAAAATAGGAGACTTTCTGAATTCACTTGATATGCCATCTATAGGAAAAAATCTTAAATTCACCTATCACAGTAAGAGAGATTGAAAGTGCAATTACAAGATTAAGAAACAATACATCCCCAGGAAGTGACGGCTTCCCATCAGAACGGTACAAAACCTTTTGGGAGGAGTTGATGCCTTTACTCTTAGATTCGTTTAATTGGACCCACAAGAAAGGCAAGCTCCCCCCGTCATGGAAGGAAGCTATACTTTCGGTTATTCCAAAGGAGGGCAGGGACAGGGAATACTGTACTAATTTTAGACCAATATCAATTTTAAATGTAGACTACAAACTATATACCTCGATTATTTCCAAAAGATTTGAGACATTTATGCCTCATATTATTGATAAAGATCAAACAGGATTTATAAAGAACCGCCAAGCCCAGGACAGCATTAGAAGAACTCAACATATTATAGAAGTACAAAAGAGGGACTCAAGCACAATTCTAGTAAGTCTAGATGCAGAAAAGGCTTTTGATAGCATCAATTGGAAATGTCAGGTATGGTTCAGCTGCCTCTCTGTCCTTGTGTTTCCTTTGTGTCTTCCCCCACCCTGTATTCTATGTTTGTGTGTCTCTGCTCTGGCCTCGTTGGAATCTGTGTCATGGGGGCGTGGCTGCCTGTTCTGCTGTTTCTTGCACACCTGAGGATCATTCATCATCATCCACCTGCTGATCTTAAAAGCCTGGTTCTCCTCACCACTCATCGCCAGATTGTTTCGTCTACCTCTGTAGTATCACGTCAGGCTGAACTAAGTAAGTGTATTCTTTGTTAGGATTTTGATCAAGTGTTTTTCCTGTGCCACAGATCCACCATTGCTCCCAAGAATCCTGTTTGCCTTGGACAAGCTCTCCACCCCACGGGGCGCTCCACTCTTCACTGCCGCAGCCACGCTCCTCTCGTTCGGTTCCCAGCCACACTCCAACTACGCCTCTGTCTGTTTGCCTGAGCTGTTATTAAACCTACTCACCTTTATTTCTCCTGTTTCCGAGTCCTGTGTTTGGGTCCAGAAAACTGTACTGAACCGTAACAGGAAATTCCTCTATCAAGTACTAGAAAGATTTGATTTTAACAAAGAGTCAATTGCATGTATTAAAACATTATATCAAGAACCGACTGCCAGAGTTACGATAAATGGAAATCTGACTAACAGAATTAACCTACAGAGATCTACTAGGCTGGGGTGTTGCCTGTCCCCTGCCCTCTTTGCCATCTTTATTGAACCTTTAGCTCAAGCAATTCGACAGAGCAAAGAACTTAGGGGTGTAGAGGTGGGTGACATGGAGCATGTCATAGGACTTTTTGCGGATGATGTGGTTGTCTATCTGGGGGAACATGATAAAGGCTTACCTAAATTAATGTCTACTGGAATCTTATGGTCAACTCTCAGGATATAAACTCAATGTTTTGAAAACAGGTTCTGTCTCTGAACTACTCTCCCTCTCAGAAAATTAAAAAAATGTACAATCTCAAGTGGGATTCGAAATCAATTAAGTATCTGGGGGTTACTATCACAAAGGAATCATCAAAACTCTATATAGCAAATTACAAACCCATCAATCAAGAAATTCTTAAAGATATGGAGAGATGGTCCACTCACCCACTGGACTTTAGTGCTAGAATAGAAATAGTCAAAATGAACATAATACCAAGGCTACTTTACCTGTTTCAAAGCCTTCCAGTGATGGTACCGCAAACCCAATTCATAGTTTGGGATAAAATGATATCAAGGTTTATTTGGGGAGGAAAGAAGCCTAGAATCAGATATGTGACTCTCCAACTTACCAAGGACAAGGGAGGCATGGCACTACCAAATATCAGGGAGTATTTCTATGCAGCACAACTCAGGCCTCTTGTATGTTGGTGTAACCCGAACTACACTGCAAAATGGAAAGATATGGAAACACGCATCCAAGGATACCAAATACAGAGCTTAATAGGAGATAGTAAACTATTTGGGAAAATAAAAAATACACTTGATCCAATTGCAGCACATACACTGGAAATTTGGTTTACTATAGTGAAAAAATATAAATGGGAGACCGAAATTAGAACTGAGCTGGGTGGCCTTTGACCCTAAATTCAAACCGGCGACCTACGACATGAGATTCAAATATTGGACATGTAAGGGTATCACAGCTATATGCACTGTGGTTGAAAATGGGGAGTTCCAAAGCTTTCAGAATTTGAAGGAGAAATATGACCTTGAGAATCAAGATTTGTTTTAGGTATTTACAACTATGGGATTATTATGAAAAGGAGATCAAGTTACACCCTTCCACTGAAGTGAACAAAGTGATCAAAATTATAACCAATGCATACAAAAAAAAACAAATCAAGAATAATTTCAGCACTTTACCATGGTATAATGGAATCTAGAAGTAACTCAATGCTCTATATTAAAGTTAAATGGGAAACTGAACTGAATTGTAAAATCTCAGATGATGAATGGTATAATATGTGCAAGATGCAACATACATCCACCAGTTCACGCAAGTGGAAGGAGTTCTGTTGGAAAAATTTAACTTGTTTTTTTATCACTCCAAGAATCAAGAGTAGACGACTCTCCACGTAGCAACCTTGCTGGCGGCTGTGTGGACATTTGGCTGCAGACCACACACACATATTTTGGAGCTGCCCAAAGATCGAACTGTACTGGGATATGGTATGTGAAGTTTTGAAAGGGACTCTTGGGTATGAAATGCCCAGATGTTGTACAGTACTGTACCTTGGTAATCTGACAGAGAAAACTGTACTAAAAGAGGGTTAGGGGTAGGTTATGGTTGGTTATGGTTTTACTGGCTGCTAGCAAGAAAGCAATTACTAGAAAATGGTATGGAAAGGACCCCCCTACACAAAGACAGTGGCTGGATATAGTAGAAGAAATGTTTGTAATGGAGAAATTGACACATATATTAAGAATACAAGAAGCCCAGTTCAAACAAAAATGGGAAAAATGGACGATGTACAGACTCCAAAGTAACGACACCAGTAGTGAAAATATAAGCGGATAGACAAAAAGATATGAGATTGTGACTGTAAGCATAAGATGTACAAACCCCAACAGTGATGTTATTTGATTTCTCTTTTTCTCGTTGTTATTGATGTTGAAAATGTTATGTGACTAAGAAAATGTAATAAAAAGGAAGTGTCAAAAGAAAAAGCTGGAAGAGCAGCTGTTTTAAACAAAACACTAACAAAATGTTTGGAGTACTGCAGTACAAGTACTTTGTTTTTTGGAAATGAGTCATCAGTAAATTCTATCATAGTGTGTGTGTAGGTATAGTGAGAAAAAATGGTTTTAAGCCAGTAGTAGGAGATGTGCAGTGACTGCTGTTCTGACTTCAGTGGGGAGTTCATTACATCTCTAGTTACAGAGGTCTGTGGACTAGATAAGAAAGACTTTGTTGTCATCTATCTGTATACAGTGCATTACAGTACATAGAGAAACAAAATTGTGTTTCTCCTGGTCCCCAGTGCAAAACAAAAAGAAGGGTGCATCATTCAGTGAAAGTGAAGCAGCATTCAAGACAACACATATGGTACAAATCTAGATACCAAAAAAGGTACAAACATGTAGTGCAATACACAGAACAAACTATAACAAGAATAACATAAATTAGAAAAATATAAATATAAATGAGAGTATAGAATAAGTGCAAAGTATAAGTAGTGCAGTAGCAGTTTGTGGGTCCCTGAGGGTATTTATGCATACAGGATATTTATGTAGTAAGGTGCAAGTAGTCAGACAGGCTATGATGACCAGTCAACTGAGGTAGGGTATGAAGTGACTAGTGCAGGTGAGACTAGTGAGACTAGTAAGACTAGTTGCAGAGCTCTGTGGTCTAGCTGCAGAGGTCTGGGGACTACTTGCAGAGGTATGTGGACTAGCTGCAGAGGTCTGGAGACTAGCTGCAGAGGTCTGGAGACTAGCTGCAGAGTTCTGGGGATTTGCTACAGAGGTCTGGGAACTAGTTACAGAGGTCTGGGGACTATTTAGAGAGGTCTGTGGACTACTTGCAGAGATCTGGGGACTACTTGCAGAAGTCTGTGGACTACTTGCTGATGTCTGGGGACTAGTTTCAGAGGTCTGGGAAGTTGTGGTAGAAGTCTGGAGACTAGTCGCAGAAGTCTGGGGACTTGCTACAGAGGTCTGGTGGCAGACTCAGGGGCTCCGGTGAGGAGGGAGTTGCAGTAGTCCAGGTGGGAGATGACAGGTTCTGGATGAACAGCTGCACCACCTCCCTAGTGAGTGAGGTACAGATGTTCCTGATGTAGGAATCCTCATGAGCGAGCTATATTAGATTTATCTCTCATCAAATGAAGTGCTAGACAAGAGGACATTCTGACTGGTTGTTGTCGTTACATACAGAATTCATCCTGATCAATAACTCCTGAAACAAATCTGACAGCAATTCATCCAAAAGTTTTCAGTATATTTCACTCTGGCTGTTTGAGTGAACCACACCAGCCCAAATAACTGAACAGGGAGGATAATTTGAACTCAGTGTCTGTTGTTTGCTGCGGTTCATGGTAAAGCAGCCATAATTCACCCACATAAAGACAATAATGGAGTTGAGACCATTATTCACTCTCTAGAGAAACTTGAATGTTTGCATGTACACACATACTGTCCATGTTAATGTGACTATTAAAACCAGCAGGAAACGGATGCAGTGCGCTCACCAAAGTCTGCCAATTTGAGCTCTCCTCGCTCATTGATCAGCAGGTTTTGGGGTTTCAGGTCTCTGTGCAGAACTTTCCTTTGATGACAGTATGACAAACCTCGTAGCAACTGGAAAAGAAAGAGCTGAGGAGAGAAAAACCAGTACAAAGAATCACAGGTAAACTGCTGTTCAGTTGTCACACAGTTTCAGATCAACATAAATTAGAATAAATCCAGTTCAGAGCTGCTGTCTGGAGTCCAGTTCAAATAAGATCAAACCTCATCCTTAACAAACAATTCAATTCAATTTTATTTATATAGCGCCATATCATAACAAAGTTATCTCAGGGCACTTTTTCGAGTAGAGCAGGTCTAGACCGACTCTTTATAGTTAATTTTCTAAATTTCCTGACAAATATGTTAAAGCCTGTGGGGATTACTTTCCCCTGAAGATGTCTTCTCAGGCAGAGCATCCTGCTAGGCAGTCATGTTTAGTCTATCAGACCTGCAGCTCAGACGTGGTCTGGTTGGATTTGACTCTGGCGGGCTGAATATCAGCAGACATAACTCCAAATGTCCGCAGTAAAACCAGAAAGAGTGACCAGAGGCATACATCAAAAGCACATGTGAACAACAGGTGAACAGCAGATGAGCGACAGATGAGCGAAAGGTGAGCAGCAGGTGAACAACAGCGGAGTGACAGGTGAGTGACAGGTAACGAAGGGTGAGTGACAGATGAGTGACAGGTGAGCGACAGGTGAGTGTAGGGTTAGTAACAAGTGAGCAGCAGGTGAGTGAAAGGTGGGCGTCGGATGAGTTACAAATGAGTGACATGAGCACATGTCATGTTAGTCATATCAGCGCCACGTCAGGTAGTGTTATGAAATCTAAATGTGTGGAAACTGCAGTATAAATATAAAACAAACTTCAGTATCAGTAGTACTGACAGAGATACAGATACATTAAAAGTTTTCTCACTTTGACGTTGTGAACATGGATGATGTTTCCACAGTCGTCCAGATACTGTTTCAGATCTTTGTCCTGAAACACACAAGAAACATCATTAAAGGCTCGATACACCAAATATCAAGGTGTGTTTGTGTGTGTGTGTGTGTGTGTGTCTCACCAGATACTCAAACACCAGTGTGAGGGATTTCTGCGTGTGGATGATGTCATGAAGCGTGACAATGTTGGCGTGTTTTAGATCCTTCAACAGAGACACTGAGGGAGAAAACACAGACATTAATACACACACACACACACACACACACACACACACACATTAATACACACACACACATTAATCATTAATATACAGATTAATACACATACAGCAGTAATTGAACTATTTTCTTTAACTTAAAAAAACAAAATGAAGTTGAAGTTTTTGCTGAGAAACACATCCTGATTACTGTAGTACTGATACTGTAATACTACTGACTACTGTAATAATACTGATACTGTAGTAACACTGACTACAGTAGTACTACCGATACTGTAGTACTACTGACTACTGTAATAATACTGACTACTGTACTACTACTGACTACTGTAATAATACTGACACTGTAGTACTGCTGATACTGTGGTAACACTGACTACAGTAGTACTACTGATACTGTAGCAGTACTGACTACCGTAATACTACTGATACTCTAGTAATACTGATACTCTAGTCTGTGTGTTACACTAAACTGCAATGATACTAGCAGCCTGTTCAGCACAAACTGTTGAATTACTACTGTAGTACAGTATTAGTACTGCAGTACCTTCTCTGATAGCAGTACACGGAGCTCCTTCTTCATGTTCCAGTCGAATTTCCTTCAGAGCCACGAGGTTATCAGTCAGTTTACTGCGACCTTTATATACTGTAGCATAGGTCCCCTACAGACAGACAGGTAGAGAGGGAAACAGGTGAGAGGAAGATAGGTGACACAGACAGGTAGTAGTTGTTGTTGTGTTACTGTTATTGTGTACTGTCCAAACATTTGGACAAATTGTATTTTAATACTTTGGTAACATTGTTTTCGAAACTTTCATGACAATAATGTCTTTTGAATTTGAACTTAGAGAGGGAGACAGGTGGGAGACAAGTAGAGAGGGAGACAGGTAAGAGAAAGACAGGTGAGAGACAGAGAGAGACAAGTGAGAGCACAGGTAGAGGGGGTGACAGGTGGGAGACATGCAGGCAAGAGACAGGTAGAGGGGGAGACAGTTGAGAAACAGGTAGAGAAGGAAAGGCAAAAGACACAGGTGAGAGACCAGCTGAGGACCACAACCACAGCTGAGGACTGACCAGGACTATCAGAAGACTGTTGTAGTCATGTTGTTTGTCTTTTCCAGAGCTCTCAACACCAGCCCTGCTTCACCTGTATTTAAAGGCTTCTGGAAGACCAGCTGTACCCTGTCATGCTGCAGTGAGTCCAGCTGAATGGCAGCGTCTCATAGGTGATGACAAGCAGCAAATTTACTGTTCACACACCTCTGTCTTCACTTCAACTCAGGAACCTGAAACCTCCAAAAGTTCTCTGATCTCTTAAATCATCACCCATACTGGTGGACTCGTACTCATACTGGTGGCTAAACTGAGAACACACTGGACTGTTCAAACATCAGAGAGAACAGAACAGACTATTGTTCCAGAGGAAACAGATCCTTCAGTCTGATGTAGACTTATTTGTCCTCAGGAGGAGACATGGAGACAAGAATAAACTTGTATGACTGGAGGCAGCTGCTGAGAGGAGGATGAAGAACCATCTCACCTCCTGCTGTGTGATGAACCTCCATCAGACTCAGTCCAACAAACTTTATTAAACAGATCAGATTTATTCTGTTTTTACATCACACAGAAACAATCAGGTGTTTCCTCACCTCTCCCAGTTTGTCCAGTTTGATGTACGTCTCCAGTTTCCCAAAACCAATCTCTGACTGCAGACACAGAGAGACAGACAAGCAGGCAGGCAGGCAGACAGACAGACAGGTAGGCAGAGACAGACAGAGACAGAGAGACAGAGAGGAGATGGTTAATATAATCTGTACAAATATACTAAATACAGCAAAAACAATGAAGCTCCTACATAAGAGAATACAATAGAAACAGGTAGAGTAGAAGCAGGTAGACATACCAGAGACACTCTGCGCAGCCGCCTGCTGATTGGCTGCTCAAACAGAGCTGGACCAGTCAGATTAAACTTCTCCAGGTAACCATCTGGAAGACGAATGTCGGCCGGTAACGAGAGACGTTTGTTAATGTCCTGAAACACAACAGAGAGAGAGACAGGCAACACACAGACAGACAGGAAACACATTAAGATCATAATTCTGACCTGATGACCCCTGACATCTAACATAACCCACCAACCATCTCTGTGTTAGGACCCAAGAAAGAACCTGCTTAATGAAGGGATTGAAACATCTAGTCCTCTGTGGTTGAACTGTAAATCAGATTTGTCAGTGACTGCTTAGAACCAGGGAAAGTCCTGTTGACAGCATAAAAACACAGCTGACAGTAGGGAAATACCCGGTGGGTGGGTGGTTGTGACGGGTTAGCTATCCATGGCAGCAAACTCTTTGCCTGAACAGACCCCTACCTGGGTTTACCATCAATGGCTACAAAAACTTCAAAAAGGAAGATACCACTAGAGTCAGCGAGAGCAGGGTCACGAGATGACTCAAGGATGGATATTTCAGTTATAGACCACAGTATGACTTTGAAACATAAGCAGCACTGTTCTGGAGTCTGGGACGTCAACAGGAACCACACTTCAGAGTTGTATCTGCAGCTGGTCTAAAGAAACATCATTGAGGGGCGTGAAGATACATCTGGGCAGAACCGGGGTGTCTGGTACAAGTCTCTGAAGGAAGAATAAAACGCTCTCAAACACGTATCTATAAGAATCTCTACAGATCTTTACAAAGCAAAAGATAACAAAGGAGTGGGCTCCATTCAAACATCAAATCGGTCCATAGGAAGATTAAGCCAAGCAAGTCTAGGAGCATTACTTTGGTCAAGGGAAGGCTGCTAGACCGGAAGTTCAGTGTAGATTGTAAATCAGTTCCTACTGCATTAGAAGTGCCAGTTAAAAGCTTGGAGCACTGATACGATGCAAGTCTCAGTGACACAAACTGAATCAAGCAGCTGAGAGAAGAAACCATCAAGGGCCTTAAGACAATCGACAAAACATAGCTACCAGGGAACCTTAAACTCTGGTGTTTACAGTTAGGATTACTCCCTCGTTGTTGTGGTTACTGACTGTATGAGGTCCCCATCAATCAAGGTGACAAACTAGAGAGGATGGTCAATTCCTTCATTAAAAAGTGTCTGAGACTGCCAACATATAAAGGAGTCCTGGAATTGCCTCTCCAGGACTGATGGAAGAATTCAAGTGCACTGATGTGAGACTTGAGACTCTTTCTGAATCCCAGGACAAGGTTATCCAGGCAACTGCATCAACTATTGCAGCAGGAAGAAAGTGGTGTCTAGCTAAGGCAGTTCAGTGGCTAAAAGCTGCACTCAGGCATGCTAACATTGTTGGGAGGGTGCAGTCTGGACGAAGGGGTCTTGGCACAGGCTCAAACTGGAACAAAACGACAACTCTGCAAAAAGGCAAGTATTAGTGATGCAGAAGATCAGACAAGGAAAATTAGCTTGAAAGAGCTGTGGGAAAACTAAGGACATAAGATTAGCATCCTTGTGAGAGCGATTTATGATGCGTTCCCAACTCCCAGAAGCTTGAACCAGTGGCTTGGTGGAGACCCAGCTTGTCCACTTTGCAAAACAGCAGCAAACCTCAAACACATCCTCTCATCCTGCAAAACAAGCCTGAGGCAGGGAAGATACACATGGAAGCACAAACAAGTCCTGAAAGGTTTGACATCCACTGTGAAGAAGCAGAAACACAAGTCTCTTTTTCTGTTGACCGGAAGAACTGTGATTCTCTTTATACAGGACAGCAACATCCTCATCTCTGGTCAAGCATGCTAGGTTTCATGCTGCGTTTGGCTCAAGATTGGAAGATGGTTATCGACTTTGACAAAAGGCAAATATTAAATACACCTGAAATAGCCCCCACAACTCTGACACCAGACATTCATACTCCGGCATTCTGAAGATCATCACTGAACTTCTCTGAGAGGATGCGGCCTGTGAAGCATATGAGCTGAAACATCTAAAGCCCACAGAGCAACCAGATGCCAAACAGAGTATATGGAAAATGCAGATCCTGCCAGTGGAGATCGGCTGCAGAGGATTCGTGGCTGCATCCACAGTTATGCCGTATTCACATTATCGCGGACAGCTTTTGTGCTTCAAATTTGTTGAACTTTGACCAGAGCTGCTCTGACCTTTGTGGGTGCAGCCAATCCCTGTTGACCACTGGTTGTGTATATGTGTGTGTGTACCTCAGTAGAAATCTTCTTGTTTCTCAGTCTGACTCTAACTGGACTCTGAACATCGTCTGAAGAAGATGCCAGATCACTTTCTCCATCTGAACTCATCTTCACATCCTCATGGACGATCTCTGGAAATACACACAAACATACACACAGTATTACACACACACACACAGTAATACACAAACACACACACACACACACACACACACACAGTAATACACAAACACACACAGCAGTAATAGTACCCAGTCTGGCAGGGTGGTTTAGGTAGTGTATTATTGTACATGTATTTGCAGCATTACTACCCAGTCTAGGGGTGTGGCTGTAGTACTGTAGTATTTGTACATGGATTTTAAGTATTAGTAGCCTGTCCATAGGTGTGGTTGTAATACTATAAAGTATCTTTTGTAGTATTAGTACCTAGTCATGCAGTATGATTCAGGTACTGTAGCATTTGTACACATATTTGCAGTATTAGTACCTAGTTATGCAATATGATTCAGGTACTGTAGCATTTGTACACATATTTGCAGTATTAGTACCCAGTCGTGCTGTGTGGTTCAGGTAGTGCAGTATTTGTATATGTATTTGCAGTATTAGTACCCAGTCGTGCTGTGTGGTTCAGGTAGTGCAGTATTTGTACATGTATTTGCAGCATTAGTACCCAGTCGTGCCGAGTGGTTCAGGTAGGAGCTCAGGCTGCGTCCGAGGCCTCGAGGTTTCCTCAGTGAGCTGCTGTACGAATGAAGGAGAGACTGAACTGAAGAGGACGAACCTCGAACCTTCAAACCTCCAGAAGAACCACGAAGAGACACCACCTCTGATGGGGGGGGGGGATGATAAAGAAATGACGGAGGGATGATGGAGAGATGAAGGAGGGATGATGGATGGATGATGGAGGGATAAAGAAGAGATGAAGGCAGAGTGAAGAAGGGATGATAGAGGAGTGGAAGGAGTTAAGGTGTGATGGAGGATGTTGATTGGTTGATTCAGTAGAAAAAGGAGAAGAACAAAAAAGGTTACAGAGGAAAGAAAAGAAAAATAAACGCGTGTCATCAGATCAGAGCAGCAGATCAACTAACTGATTGATTGAAAGCTCCAACCGACAACCAATCAAAATCATAAATCCAAACAACCAATCAGATCAGAGGGAAGAGACAGGTGGCATTGTTTCTGTCTGTGAGTTTCAGCAGGTATCAAACGCTTGACCCAGACACTTGGTTGAATCTCAAGTCTCTTATTTGATTTTTCCTCACTCCTCGATCCTCGCTTGAACTGGAAGTCGTTCTGGTCTGCCATCTTGAGGGCCGTCTCAAAGTTCTTATTTCTGTTCCAAGGAGCGAGGAGCAAGGGGGATCACTGAAGAGCCATGAGCGAGGATACACGAGAGCAGCCTTCACGGAAGCATTGCTGGTTCATTCTCCAGCTAGCTGTTGCTACTAGAAACAGTTTGCATGCTCTGCCGCATCCAAGAATGTAAAGCACACCTGCTACAGGTACAGGCTGTACACTGGACAAAGACCACTTCCTCTAAAGGGTCTCAGTGCAGTTGTTTTGGTCCGCACTCAAGTGCAATTACTGTGTTCACACCTGCCCAAATGAACCAGGCACCAGGGTTCATTTTAACCGAACCAAACAGGTGTGAAAATGCCATGAAACTCATTCCAGTTTAACTGTGGAACTGGTCCCGGTTTAACAGTGGAACTGGTCCCGGTTTAACAGTGGAACTGGTCCCAGTTTAACAGCGAAACTGGTCTCAGTTTAACAGTGGAACTGGTCCCAGTCTAACGGTGAGAGTGGTCCCGGTTTAACAGTGGAACTGGTCCAGGTTTAACAGCGAAACTGGTCTCGGTTTAACAGAGGAACTGGTCCTAGTCTAACAGTGAGAGTGGTCCCGGTTTAACACTGGAACTGGTTCAAGTTTAACAGTGGAACTGGTCCTGGTTTAACAGCGGAACTGGTCCTGGGTTAACACAGGAACTGGACCCAGTTTGACACTGAAACTGTACTCGGTTTAAGACTGGAACTGGTCTCGGTTTAACAGTGCAACTGGTCCCAGTTTAGCAGTGAGAGTTAAGTCTTTGTTGTAGGTAAACTTGTAAACTGTCAGATTTCTGACTGAGATGACTCACCTGAACACACCGTTAGCTCTGGTCTCCGCAGGTCCAATCTGGGACCAGGACCAGGTTCAGGTCCTCTGAGGGACTTGGTTCAGTTAACAGCATGTTTATAGGTTTATATAACAAACCTGATTTTGGATCAGTAATCACATTCACCTACCTGCTGATACACCTGAGGGAGCTAACAGGCTACTGTCTATGTGTGAGAGTATGTGTTACCTGAGTCACTGTGTGATGTCACTTCCTGGCTGAGGGTGTCACTTGGCGTCCTGTCCCCTCCCCCGGCCCCTCCCCTCCCCAGAGTGAGTGACAGCTGGCGTTTGATCTTTCTCACCCTCTCCATGAGGGGGGGCCGGGGGGGCAGGGGTGGGCGTGACACTGAGGGAGTTGGGGCAGCCAGCCTGGAGACCACACCTGGACAGGTAAACACAGGAAGAAAAGGCTAGAATACCAAAATACAAGTATCACATAAACACTTTCACGATGGACACAGGTTGCAAAAGTCAATTTTTGTTCATTGTTAATAAAGTTATGTTGACAGAACAAACAGAACTGAACTGTGAGGTCACAGATCAGCAGCTGGATGATTAACAGAAACACATCTGGAGTTATTCTACATTTTTAATGACCACGTGTTTGGACGTGTTGAGCTTTGAAACACAAACATTCGATAAATGAACACATCGACCTTCATCACCTGCAGAGATTCATCATCAGATACTGAAAACCAAATTATAATAATAATAATAATAATAACAACACTTGAAGGGAATACATTTTAAATCCAGTGTTTTTAACGTCTCTTAATGACAGCAAGGTGCTTGAAGGTGTCATGGACAGGACTTGGACTACAGGCCAGTATTTATTATGAAGACTACAGGACTCACTGTGCGTCCCAGTGTGGAAGCAAACAGCTGACAGATCAATATTTTTAATAAACCAAACTAAACTTGAGGATAAATAAACCAAACGCTGGTTTGAGCAGAGACAACAGCAACAAAGAGTTTCTAAGAGGCTGAGACAGGCGACAGAGGCCGTCTCACCAGATGTCAGCAGAGATGTGATTGGATCATTAAGGGTCAGTTTTCTGTAACACATTACTGACACGATCAATAATCAGGCTGGTTCCAGATCACCTCTAAAGAAAGAAAAAACTATTAAACTATGACATCTCTAAATTATCATACATTTAGGGGTTGTTGGAATTATTGATCATACAAATACAATAATTATCATACACCTGGCAGCACTGCTATCAATCATTCTGCTGCATTCACATGGATTCAGGCAGACGGTAGACGGACAACACCTTCTGGACTGACAGGTTATACCTGACAGCTAACATGCTAACACCTGACTGACTGACAGTTTATCTACCTGACAGCTAACATGCTAACACCTGACTGACTGACAGGTTATCTACCAGACAGCTAACATTCTAACACCTGACTGACTGACAGGTTATCTACCTGACAGCTATCATGCTAACACCTGACTGACTGACTGACTGACAGGTTATCTAACTGACAGCTAACATGTTAGCACCTGACCGACTGACAGGTTATTTACCTGTATTACGTCACTGCCTGCTGTTGTTGTAACATCACAGTGGGTCAGTAACACTTCCACTGATTTCACTTAACATAAATATCTAAAGCTACATGCGAGTGTTTCTGTATTTAACCCCCAAATAACAGCTAGTGTTTATGTTGTGGTCTGGTTCTCTGTACTATGTTCTCTGTGTTTTTTCTCTACATAGTGCGGTAAGGACGGGACCCGTCTATTTCCTGCAGTAAATGTCATCAGTGTGTTATAAATAGCAGCGGAGGCGGAGCAGGTTTATCTCTGAAGCCGCTGCTCCGTTACAATGTAATAAAACGGTTTCCCGGTTACACATGAAGCTCGGCGGTGTGTATTACTCACCGGGGGTGTTAGTCCCGGTCTGTCCCGGGTTTTCTTTGGCTCGGTTCAGTCTGACAGAGTCTCGGATCTTTCTGGCTCCCAATAATCTGCAGCCATGTTGCTGTTCCGCTCAGCTCCGCTCTTCTGGTGCGTCCTGACGGGGAAACTCACCGCACCGTGAGTGACGTCACAGCACAGCGCCCCCCGCCCGTGTCCCCGTGCCCCTCCGGTACTTTATTTTAGAACTAATTTCATTCTACAAACACATGATAGAAACAACAAGCAGAGTTGTGTTGTTCAAAAACAGGAAAATCAACGAAATAAATATATTAAGTTTATTAGTTCATTTTCAAACACAATAAACAAACTCATTGTTTTTGTACATTTGCATTTATGAATATGATATTTAAATAAAAATAAGCTTAATAATAATATTATAATATATTATATAATATCATTTAACTTTTATTTAAACAGGGTTAAAGTGGCAATGATGATTTTAGTGCTTTCATCATTGATCATGTGCAACATGTTGTTGTTTGCATTATTATTTATTATACTCATTTATTCCAGTCTGTATCGGGACCTTAAACACCTTGAAATGAAAGATTCTGTTGTTAAATAGATAAATGTGTGGATGTGGTGTAACACTGATGTGTCTTATGCTGCATGTTTTATATTTGATATAATTGTTGTTCAGTACATATCCCAGTCCCCTTTGCCCCAGTCAGTTCCAGATTGTCAATAGGCTCGTTCAAGGTGAGCCAGGCCTGTGCAGAATCGATCACCAGCGTTCAGCGCACAATGCAAAGGAGTTAATTGTGGATTTTAGGAGACACAACATAAACCATACACCTGTCTACACTGATGGATCTGCTGTTGAGAGAGTCAAGAGTTTTAAATTCTTGGGGGTCCACATAGCCCAAGACTTATCATGGTCCCTCCACATCTCCTCTCTCATCAAAAAGGCTCAACAACCACTTTCTGAGGAGGCTGAGGAAGATCTAGCTGCAACCTCAGATCCTGACTCATTTTTACAGATGCACAGTGGAGAACACACTTAGCAGCTGTATCACCGTCTGGCCTGGCAGTTGACCACATCCTCTCCAACAGGTGATCACTGGGACTGCACTGCCACCCATACAGGACATCTTTGACAAGAGATGTCTGAGGAGAGTCCATTGCATCACCAGGGACCCATCACACCCCAGCCACCACCTGCTTGACCCCCTGCCTTCTGTTAGGAGATACAGACCATACAGTCACCCTTTTCTATTCCTATTTTTTATTCTTTGTATTTTTATGTCTAAAACTGTCTTGAAAGTGTGTCTCTTACTATGTCAGTGTCTGCACTATGTTTTTATGTTGCACCAGAAAGACTGTTATACTCCTCCAGAGTTTGGACTACAGAGGTGAACTTATTAAGTTTAGACTCCCAGGTACTCCAGTCCTAACATGGAGAACTCTGTATTAGAACAATCAGAGAGAGAGGCAGAGAGACAGACAGACAGAGAATTAAGAAGCTGATTGGCCAAAGCAGGATTAAAATGAGCTGCTGATCAGCACTTCTCTCTACTTCAGATTTACTATCAGTTTAAATCAGAGACGCAACAGAGAGAGAGAGAGAGACAGACAGAAAGTAAAGGAGACAGAGAGACAGACAGAAAGTAAAGGAGACAGAGAGAGAGAGAGACAGAGAGTAAAGGAGAGAGAGACAGAGGACTGAAGAAGAAGACAAAGAGGGAAACTAAGTCACTACAACAGCTGGTACTGATACTACTGATACTGTAATACTGCTGCTAAGACTACTTTTAGTACTGATGTCTCTGTCTACCTGTCTGTCCCTCTCTGTCTATCGCTCTCTCTACCTGTCCCTCTCTGTCTCTCTCTGCCTGTCTGTCTCTCAGTATGTCTCTGCTCACAGTGTCGGTGGTCCTGCTTGGTCTGTATGTTTTCTGCCGTTGTTTGATTCCCTGGTTGGTTCAGTCTAATTCCACTCTGGCTCTGCTGTGGTACGATGTCCTGTTGGAGACGATGCTCGACCTCCTGGCAGGAACAACAAGACCTCAGGTGACCTATGACTACCTGTCTGTCTGTTCAACTGTCTGTCTGTATGTCTCTGTACCTGTCTGTTTGCCTGTCGATCTCTCTCTCTGCCTATACCTGTCTGTCTGTTTAACTGCCTGTCTGCCTCTCAGCGCCTCCTGCAGGCCGTCAGTATAAATGCGGTCAGAGGCGATCCAGACAGCGTCATCACAGCCATTGACCACTTCTGTAAACATACAGAGTGGGCCATGAATGTGGGAGATGAGAAAGGTACAAATACACACAGTAATACATGCTGATATATACACACACACTCACACAATTACACGTGTATATGGATGTGTGTATTCTCATAAATCACATGTCCCTCTGTCTGTCTACCAGGAGCCATCTTGGACTTGGTTGTGATGGAAACCTCTCCGTCCACAGTGCTGGAGTTGGGGACGTACTGCGGTTACTCTGCTGTACGCATCACCAGGCTGTTGCCCCCAGCAACAAGGATGATTACCGTGGAGATGAACCCCGAGTACGCTCATGTGGCGCGACAAGTCATCCAACACGCAGGACTCCAGGACAAGGTCAGAGGTCAAAGGCCATTACATATAGCAGGGTCAAAGGTCAGAGGTCATCCAACATGCAGGACTAAAGGACAAGGTCAAAAATTCAAAGGTCAGGGGTCACAGTAAAGTAGAATAAAGTCAGAATAGAATAAAATGAGGGGATAGACTGTACACAGCCATGACCCAGGTTTCAGACACTGCCAGAGGTCAGCTGGTCCCAGACACTAAGGGTTAGGGTTAGGGTCGAACAGTGAACAGTTTCCCTGGTGGCAAAGAGGCTACAACTGTACATAAGTGGTCCCAGATCTTGGTTACCTCCTCTGGGTTCAGTCTCCATTACCTGGGGAAGAGTTCCCCTCTGGAGAGCTGATATGCTGTGAGATTTACTTGACCTGGCACATCCATTGCCCTTAAGTACTTGAATCATGGGTGTACCCAATTGCTGTCACCAAAGGAGAGTCACACATGTCTGCATGCTACTAACACTCTGGCCTGCAGATTCTTCTGTCGACTTGGGAGGCAGTTCTGTACTGGACGCTTGTTCAGAAGAGTCAGACGCACTATGTGCACTGTGGCTGCCATCAAAACTAAGAGGTGGAGGGACAGTCTCCAGGTGACCTTAACCCCCAAAGTGAAACTGGGACAGGCAAGCCATAAGGGGTGGCCTGTTTTCCAGGAGAAAAGGAAAATGTTCCCACGTTGGCACTCAACCACATGCCTAGTAATTCTGTGGACTGGGAGATCTGGAGCCTGCTCTTCCTCCTGTTGAGGGACAGGTCTAGATGTTCCTGTGTGTTCCTGGGACACATTCCTAGAGCATTGATTCTTCAAGTGAACACATACCAGACAGGTGTAGGGAGCTTATAATATGCTGAATGGGAGGACACAAAACGGCCTGCCTTTAGGTCTGTAGTGTCTGTGTCCCTTCCATGTTGAAATCTAAAAATACACATCCTTCAGGTCGATTGTGGCAAAGTCTCCATGGAGGATGTCCTGTTAACCCCCCGGGGCAGTCAACATTTTGCAGCCCAGGTGTTTTTGGGGATGAGGAAGTAACATGAATAGAATTCAGCTGGCTGATCATTCTGCTTCACCTCCCTGATGGCTTTCTTGGCCAGGAGAGCAGTGATCCCTATGACCAAAACCTCCCTGTGCTGAGGGTCTGCTACCACTGAAAGAGCAGCTAACCTTGTCAGTTCCTCAAACAAAGTCAGATTTCTTGTGGAACAACGGCTGTGAAACTCGACCGGTAAAGCCAATGCTGCATATGGCCACAATTCCACCAGCCTGTATGAGAATGACAACACAGTGAATCAGACAGAGGCCCGTAGACCAGCTCGAGAACAATCAAAGAAATCAATGAATCGGAGAGGCAACATGTGTGGTGTTTATGTAGCCACATGTTGACCGCTTGATCCAGCGGTTTTGTCTAATTATAGACCTATATCTAACCCTCCTTTTCTCTCTAAGATCCTTGAGAAAGCAGTTGGCAATCAGTTGTGTGACTTTCTACACAACAATAAGCTGTTTGAGGATTTTCAGTCAGGATTTAGAGTGCATCATAGCACAGAGACAGCACTAGTGAAAGTTACAAATGACCTTCTAATTGCATCTGACAAAGGACTTGTCTCTGTACTTGTCTTATTAGATCTTAGTGCCGCATTTGATACCATTGACCATCACATTCTATTACAGCGACTAGAACATTTAATTGGCATTAAAGGCACCGCACTAAGCTGGTTTAAATCCTATTTATCAGATCGATATCAGTTTGTACATGTTAATGATGAATCCTCTATGCACACCAAAGTTAGTCACGGAGTTCCACAAGGTTCTGTGCTTGGACCAATTCTGTTCACCTTGTATATGCTTCCTTTGGGCAATGTTATTAGGAAGCATTCCATAAATTTTCATTGTTATGCAGATGATACCCAATTATATTTATCGATCAAGCCAGATGAAACTAATCAATTAGCTAAACTTCAAGCATGCCTGAAGGACATAAAAACCTGATGACCTGCAATTTTCTGATGTTAAACTCAGACAAAACCGAAGTTATTGTACTTGGCCCCGAACACCTTCGAAACACATTATCTAAAGATATAGTTTGTCTAGATGGCATTGCCCTGGCCTCCAGCGACACCGTAAGGAATCTTGGAGTTATCTTTGATCAGGATATGTCCTTTAACTCCCACATAAAACAAACCTCAAGAACTGCCTTTTTTCATTTACGTAACATTGCAAAAATCAGGCACATCCTGTCTCAAACAGATGCAGAAAAACTAGTCCATGCATTTGTTACGCCTAGGCTGGACTATTGCAACTCTCTACTATCAGGCTGCCCCAATAAGTCCCTTAAGACTCTCCAGCTGATCCAGAATGCTGCGGCACGTTTACTGACAAGAACCAGGAAAAGAGATCATATTTCTCCAATATTAGCTTCTCTACACTGGCTCCTGTAAAATCCAGAATAGAATTTAAAATCCTTCTCCTCACCTTCAAAGCCCTTAATGGTCAGGCACCATCATATCTTAAAGAGCTCATAGTACCCTATTACCCCACTAGAGCATTGCGCTCCCAGAATGCAGGGTTCCTTGTGGTTCCTAGAGTCTCTAAAAGTAGAATGGGAGCCAGAGCCTTCAGCTATCAGGCTCCTCTCCTGTGGAACCAGATCCCAGTTTGTGTACGGGAGGCGGACAACCTCCTCACATTTAAGAGTAGGCTTAAGACTTTCCTCTTTGATAAAAGCTTATAGTAGGGCTGACTCAGGTGAGCCCTGAGCCACCCCTTAGTTATGCTGCTATAGGCCTAGACTGCCGGGAGACTTCCTATGATGCACTGAGCTCCTCTCTCCTCCTCTTCCTCTTCCTCTCCATCTGTAAGCCCTCATATCCCATCAATGCTTGTTACTAATTCAACTTCTTCCCGTAGTTGTGTGCTTTCTCTCCCCTTTTTCTCTCCTTCTGTTGCTTTCTGCAGGTGTTTCTGCCTCCGGGGCTGTAGGGTCTGGATCTATGGTTGCGGCCGCCTGCTGCCCCCGTGCTCCTCCTCTGCACCCGCTGCTGCAGCTGCTGTTGCTATTATTATTAGTACTGCTGCTGTAATATTGCTCTTAGTATTGTTTCTGTTGGTGTTGACAGCCATGCCATTGCAGCGGCCATTGCGTTACATCTCTGTGTGAAACTGTATTGTGCTGCTGTATGTTCTCTTTCTTCCTGCTCTCTCTCTCCCCCTTCAACCCAACCGGTCGAGGCAGATGACCGCCCACCTAGAGCCTGGTTCTGCTTGAGGTTTCTACCTGTTAAAAGGGAGTTTTTCCTTGCCACTGTCGCATAGTGCTTGCTCATGGTGGGAAAGGTTGGGTCTCTGTAAATATAAAGAGTCGGTCTAGACTTGCTCTACTAGAAAAAGTGCCCTGAGATAACTTTGTTATGATATGGCGCTATATAAATAAAACTGAATTGAATTGAATTGAATGTTGGCAGTGTGTCCATGTACATGTGGAACCTATCAGATGGACAGAGAACACTTTTCACACCTGAGGTCAGATCAACACAACAGGTAGAGACACAAACAGGTTTGAGTTTGAATGTTTATTGTTCTGAAAATTGATCCCTGATGTCACTCTGTCAGGTGTGTGTGTTGGAAGGTGAGTCAGCTGACCTGATACCCAGGATGGCCGACATGTTTGGAATCCAGACATTTGACTTTGTTTTCCTCGACCACTGGAAGGACCACTACCTGCCGGACATCAGACTGCTGGAGGTAATGACCCCTGACCATTGACCCCTGACCTCTGAACCTGCTCTATGTTCTGACCTCTGACCCCCCCCCCCGCAGGACTGTGGTCTGCTGGCTCGGGGCTCTGTGGTCCTGGCTGATAATGTGGTCTGTCCTGGAGCTCCAGACTACCTGAACTACATCAGATCCAACCTGAAGTACAGCAGCAGGTTCTACCAGGCTCACCTGGAGTACACCAGAGTCCTGGACGGACTAGAGAGGTCTGAGTACCAGGGAGACAGACAGGGAGAGAGACAGACAGAGAGAGAGAGACAGACGGACAGGAATAGAGACAGGGATAGAGACATGTAGAATCCAAACTGAATCGGGTTCAGTGTGTTTACATCTGATCTGAATCATCTCATCAACACACCTGGATCTGAGGCCTGTACTATGAAGCAGGATTTGGGGTTAACGAGGTAACTTCAGGTTCAACTCTGGGTTTTCAGGGTTACAACGGTGGTTCACTTCTTACCGGGGTAAATCGCCATGGTAACTTATGCTGCACACCTAACCTGCTCAAGAGCAGAGGCCTGTACTACGAAGCAAGTTCAACATACCCAGGATCTCTTTTCGTTATCTGGCTTCACTGGGCCTAACAATCGCGATCCCGCTAAGCGGTCACACGACGCTGGTTATCAACTCAATAAGTCAACCCAGGGTTTCCCAATCAAGCCATGAGTGCGTTCACATGAAAGAGGCGGTGTTTGCAGCATATGACCAATCACAAACATGACAGGTGTGCTGGCAGCAGAGCGGCATACTTTACAAACGAAGAGCAAACAGTAATATTAGAGAAATATGAAGAATTTAAACATCATCCAGGTTAAAAGCAACACAGATGCAGCTGCTGAATGCAGGAAGGACAGCTGGCAAAAAAATCGCAGACTGTGTGAAGCGTAAATTAACAGCCTTATAATATCACTGCCCCATCAGCAGTATTCCATTAAGTTAATGTGTTGCTTATATGTATTCTTATGGAGTGTATGACAATTTTAGCCTGATTCTTTCAGCTGCAACCCCGGTGGTGTCAAACAGACTTGGGAGCAAATAAATATAAAAACATAATTTCGCGGTAAATAGGCTTACAACGCTTTAGTGCTTCAGTCAGTCTCTGTTGTAGGATGACACAGATAAGTTGGTCAATCCGACGAGAAACTATCTCTCATATAAAAAGAGTTCCTCTCATGATCCACGTACCGAGCTCCACTTCTTTTCTATTGGTGATGTCATTTTAGGGTTAGGGGTAGAGAATTGATTAGTCAGTAGGCGGTGCTTTTGTACGCGTTGATCTGTTATCTCGAACATAACCTGCTCTGGAGCAGGTTTGCTGTGCAGCATAAGTTACCATGGCGATTTATCCCGGTAAGAAGTTAACCACCGTCATAGTACTGAAAACCCAGAGTTGAACCTGAAGTTATCTCGCTAACCGCAAATCCTGCTTCATAGTACAGGCCTCAGGTTATGTTCGAGATAACAGATCAACGCATACAAAAGCACCGCCTACTGACCAATCAATTCTCTTGGAAAATAGCATCACCAATAGAAGATCCCACGGAGCTCAGTGTGTGGATTGCGAAAGGAACTCTTTTTATATGTTACGACCACTCCCCTTTCTGCCTGCAGCTGTTTGCTCTCTTCCTGCAGGAGCTTGCAGTCAGAGGGTCGTTGGGGTGATTGCGTGGCACCTGTGTGGGCCGTCACCAAGGCTATATTACCTGCCTGGTGTCATTGTCTCTCTCTCTCTCCTAGGATCCACGCTGTCCAGGTTTTGGTTTGGTTTTCCATTTTGCTGCCTACAACACTTGCACAAACATACATTCTTCACTCACCTATACATTCCACTCACTACTGATGCTCTTACTTTCCACACCTCATGCCTTCCTTATAAATAGTTCTGTTTGTTTAGTTCTAATAAAATCATTAATTGGCACTCTGATCTGACTTGCCTCTCCTCTTTGTCACATACGTTGAGCCAGTTTGTGACATATATGAGAGATACAGATTCTCGTCGGAGGGACTGACTTATCTGTATCAGCTTCTTGCAAGAAATGTTAAAGCCATTTCATTGCACTTTTGTATCCCGATATCATCCTACAACAGACTGACTGAAGCACTAAAGTCTTTTGTACTTATAAGATATGAAAGTAAGCCTATTTACCGATTTGAATAAGGCTAAAATTGGCATACACGCCATAAGAATACATCTAAGTAACACACTAATTAAATGGAATACTAATGATGGGGCAGTGATATTACAAGCCTCCTGATTTACGCATTCACAGTGATATTTTTGCCAGCTGTCCTTCCTGCATTCAGCAGCTGCAGCTGTGTTGCTTTTAGCCTGGATGATGTGTTTAAATTCTTCATATTTCTCTAATATTACAGTTTGCTCTTTGTTGGTAAAATATGCCGCTCTGCTGCCAGCACACTTGTCATTTTTGTGATTGGTCATATGCTGCAAACACCGCCCCTTGTATGTGAACGCGCTCATGGCTTGATTGGGAAACCCTGGGTTGACTTACCAAGTTGATAACCAGCGTCGCGTGACCACTTAGTGTGATCGCGGTTGTTAGGCTTAGTGAAGCCAGATAATGAAAAGATATCCTGGGTATGTTGAACTTGCTTTGTAGTACAGGCCTCCGGTAATGATGATGATCATGTCATGCCAACATATCAGGCTGCAGGTTGATGTCAGTGTGCTGATGGGTTTAGACGTCATGCTAACATTGACTGACGTCTCAAAAACAAACAAAACAAACACCTGTAATCTGTCTTACTTTGTGTGTTTGTGAAGGATGTTCTAATGTTCTTATAGAATATCTGTTTGGACAAAAGCTTCTGATCAATATAATGTCATACAGAGTTGTGAAGTGTGAGGAGCTGCTGGTTCCTGAAGTGTTTTTCTCCATCTGTATTCCCATTTCAATTTTCTCTTTAATGGATCTCCTGAATGTTACCGAACACACAAATTCAGAACTCTCCTGGATAATGAAACCATCATGCAGGTGTCGGGTCTAAATACTGCAATACCCATGAGCCTCTGCTGCCGTTACCATGGAACACGTCGCCATGGTTACTAAATTCAACCAAAGTTGACCCAAAAATTAAACATGAGCTGATTTAAGCTGCAGATTGTTTTCAGTTTCCTCAACAGCATCATCTTTAGCTTCCACGTTGATCCAAGTGCTGTGATTGGATGATGCACCTTGGAAGTCGTAGTTCACTTCCCTCCTTCAGTTTCATGTCCACAGGCTTTGACCTTTTATCAAAGATCCAGATCTTTTTTAACACAGTTAATCTTTTGTTCTGCTGACTCAACCAGGAGAGTTTCATGTTAATCCAAACTGTAGAACTGTAAATCTTTTATTTTTTATATCCTAACCACAGTCTCTTCCTAATTTTAATCAGGTGTTTGTTTTCCAATCATATGCATTAACCATATGCATTACATACATACTAAACATCATCTAAATGCATTTAATGTGTTCTGACAAATCTCTTTTCACAAACTCTGATATTAAAACAAACACTTCCTATTACCTGTTCTTCTATCTTCATTCCAACAAACACACCTGTCAGCTTTCAGGGTGGGAAACCGGTGAGGGATCTCATCCTTGTCTCCTGCACAGTATAATCAGAATCTGTTTATTGATTAGTCAGCTGATCTGATGGGACAGTAAACAGAGCAGCCGGGCTGCTGTGGAAACAGCTCTACTGTAATATTATGTAACAGCACCAACAGCGACTCTGTTATTCATATGTAGTCGTACAAATTAAACAAATATTACAGGTGTGCAGAATCTGAATTATGAAAACGCATGCTTTCCTTATTTTCCTCTTTTCTTATCTTTGGTTCCAAATCATACAGCTATAAAGTCCCAGTTATCATTATTAGTCCTTAATATCATCCTGAGCCTGAAGAGGACATCAGACTGACAGAACCCTCGGGTCCGTTCTGTTCCTTCAGTAATAAACAGATTTCAACTGTATGTTGGTGTTTTTTTCTATCAGTCACATTCTGTGACAGCCTGACACCTCCATATATAATATCTATATTAATTGTTGGAGCAGCAGTCATCAGGCGTCAGGTGTTTTTAAACTGCAAACAGAGTTATTTCTCCACATCTGACAGTAGAGAAGCTTTGTGTCATGAGTAGTGTTGACATCCTGTTTGGTAAATTAAACTCCTCCGTGCTCACATCTCTCTTTTATCCGTGAGGAGCTGAGACATGAGGAAGAGTCCCGAGTGAGGGAAGAGAGGAGCCACGTTAGCCGAATGAAAACAGGTGTGTCTGAAGGACAGGTAGAGAGACAAGGTGGGGGGAGGGGGGGTTATCACAGACTGGGAGGAAACTGTAGAAAACAAATCAATAAAAAAACACCTGGAGGTATAACTTCTGTCACATGAACATAGATTTATTTACAACATTTTATACAGAGAGATATAAAGGTGATGTGTGGTGACATCATGACAGGATAACCACCTGCACAGGTGAATGATAAGGATGTCAGACACAGTAAGTCACCAGTAAGTGATAAGACTCTGACTGTAACCAGAGCAGTGAAAAGATCAAAGTTTAGGCCATTAAACTGTTAAATGATCTTTATTACTGCAGCACTGAAAAAAAGCCTTAACCAGCTCGTTGAGTTGGGTCAAGAAGACTTAATGAGCTCGTTAAGGTAGGTACAGAATTCAGATGGCTCCGCCCCCTGCTCAGACTGGCCTGTGGTGTGATTGATTGGTGAAGTTGGTGTGTCAGCGTGAGTTCATTACAATCTGCTTCCTGTTTCCATGAAAACAGTCTTGTCCAACAGCCAATCAGCTGTCTCTCTGCTGTCACTCTGATTTGTTGGAGTTGAAAATCTTGGCCAGCAGTGAGACATTTGATTGGCTCTTATGCTGTATGAGGCGGGCCTTATCCAGGTGCTTCTGGGTAACAGAGTCTTTCTTTTTCTTCTTCTTCTTCATTTGGATCTCCTCCTCTGTCTGACGCTGAGTGAAGTCCCACGTCCTCTCTTCCACCTGACCACGACAAGTACAGTTTTACAACATGTGGAGACAAAACATTTTACAACAAGTATTACTGTGACTCGACCTGTATTGAAGCTGCAGGTAGATTCAGGTGAGTGAGTGTGTAGTTTATGGTTTACCTGTTGTCCGTCTCTCTGTCTCTTCCTCCTCAGGTTGTCCAGGTGAGCACTCTTGTCCACGTTGTTCAGATAGAAGTTTGTTTCTCTCTTCGCCTGAGACACCTCAGTCCTGAGTCGCTGCTGCAGGACCGTCTGCTCATAGGCCAGTCGCTCGCTCAGGTGAGTCCACTGGAACCTGTGCAGGTACTACAGAGAAAGACAGGTAGGGAGACAGACAGGTGAAGGTCTGAGTCTAATTCAAACAGAGTTTATCCAGTCGTCTAACAGAGTCTGAAACCTCTCTGATGGTGGAACTGGGGGCTCTCCGGTCGTGGTGATGGTCAGACAAACAGCCAAATATGTCCAAGACGGCTGCCACGGTGTGAGAAGTCAACGCCATCTGAGTTGTACCAGTGCACCAGCGCGTTTCCCTCTCCTCCTGCGTTCACTGCATGAACAAAGGTGAGGGCACTGTTTTGTTTTGTTGTTTGTTAATTCAGTGTTCTGCTGTAGTACCTGGGATTCTTTCACCAGAGAAGAGATTATGAACATCAGGGGAACAACTCCACTGGATTTATTTCCCATTTTTCTTGCCTCATCTGTGGAATTATTGGACATTCTGGTCAAAGGTGCACTTGTACAACTCAGACGGCGATGACTTCGTACACTGTTACTGGGAATATGGTGGATCGTGACGCAGAACTTTAAGGCAAAACGAAAGGTGGAGGAATCTGTTTTTACACCAACAGTGGCTGGTGTAACCATGTGACTGTGATCCTACAGCATCTGATCTGGAATCTTTTTTCATAAACTGTAAACCTTCTTCTCCTCCCGGTGAGCAGTGCCTATCACACCGTCCCCGAGCTACACTCTGACCACGTCATGGTCCACCTGAATCCTGCATACAAGCAGAGATTAAAGCTCTCTAAACCTGTTGTGAGGGCATCAGAGCAGTGGACCAGTGAAGCTGAGGAGGACCTTCGGGCGTGCTTGTACTGTACTGACTGGGATGTTTTCAGGACTGCTACCGACAGTCCCCCCCTCAACCCAACTGGTAGAGGCAGATGGCCGCCCACCCAGAGCCTGGTTCCGGTTCTGCTGGAGTTTTCTGCCTGTTAAAAGGGAGTTTTTCCTTGCCACTGTCGCCTGGTGCTCATGGTGGGAATTGTTGGGTCTCTTTATCTCTTTATAATATTATAAAGGGTTAGGCTATGTAAATAAAACTGAAGTGAATTGAATCTACACTTAATGCTTCAACATCACTATTAAGTTTAACAAGTTTAAGTTTGTGCCCCCCCCCCCCATTGAAATAATAATGTCATCTGTGACTGTGATTTCAGTCTGATCCTGTGATGTTATTTGTTGCTGTGATGTCATGTGTTCCTGTGATGTCAGCTGTTACCGGGGAAGACTGTACCTTGATGGACCAGAGGTCGGACGAGAACCGTTGGCGTTTCCTGGTTCCCATCGGTGTGTTGTGAAGAGACGCTGCCACTTTCTTTGCCACTCGTTTATCTCTGAACTCCACCCATCCTTCAGTAAAATCACACCTCCTCAACCCCGACTTCCTCTTCCTTTTCCTCACCTGACCATCTGAGGGATCAATACAGCAGTGATCAGAAAATAAACAGGTGATTCAAACTGTCTGTCCACCTCACCTGACCATTTGAGGACCGAGGAGACGAGGACAGGTAAATAGTAGAGATGTTAAAAAGTAAAACTATGATAAAAAAAAACTACCATTTCCAGGGTGCATTTCACTAACCCTGATCAAACATTCACACCTTTGACTGTCTTCTCTCTGAAGATCATGGGTATTGTAGTTTGTATAGTACAGAATTGTAGACAGAAACTGTCTGTAAATAAAGTGTAAATAATTCCTTTCACTGAGTCAGGTTTATTTCAGTGAGTGTGGTTCATTTCAGTGAGATGGGTTCATTTCAAGGTTTATTTCAGTGACTCGGGTTCAGTGAGATGGGTTCATTTCAGGGTTTATTTCAGTGAGTCGGGTTTATTTCAGTGTTTATTTCAGTGAGTCGGGTTCATTTCAGTGAGATGGGTTCATTTCAATGAGTCGGGTTCAGTGAGATGGGTTCATTTCAGGGTTTATTTCAGTGAGTTGGGTTCAGTGAGTCTGGTTCATTTCAGTGAGTCATGTTTATTTCAGTGAGTCGGGTTTATTTCAGTAAGTTCAGTATTTTGACTTTTAATGTCAAATGACATGCTCTGTTGTTTAAATTAAATTAAATTGATCTTTTAACAGTCAGAATCTTTGAGTTGAGTTTTTGTATTTTGCTCAGTTTCTCAAACTAAATTTGGTTCTTTTTTAGGGTACAAACTATATTTTGTTGTATATTTTATCATGTATTATAAGTTTAGTTAATTTTTCATTATGATAACTAAATTGTGGTAATTACACCAACAGATGATAATGACTTCTCAATAAGTTGCATGTTCTCATCTGATATCATAATTATATCAACACTTTTATTATAAATTAAAGAAAGGAGACATTTGTATTTGAAAATTACTTCCTGTTTGTGGTTCACTGTAAAACCTCTTGGTCCTGATCCGGCTAACTGCCAATAAGCTGCACTTTGGCAGGTATGGGCTTAAGGACTTGGTGCTATGACAACCGTTCCAGATGAATTTTAAACCAGCTTCGAAAACCAAAAGATCCAGACCCGTGTCAAATCATCAACATCTGGTACGTTATCCATGTATGAAGAACCGAAATTTTGACTATTGACTGTAACCTCACAGTAAGAAACATTTTCACCATCTGTTCTCATTTTAAATGTCATGTTTTTTAAATTTAAACTGGATTTTCACCATATGGAGGCTGTGACATCACTGCTACAAACCAACATAATCACACTAGTCAGAATGTGAATTATTTCATTGTTTTGCTAAAAAAGAAATGCTCTGGCTGTTTTTCCTGTTGTCATGTTGCATCTTGTACATTCATTTTCAGCACAAATGATACATTTAAAGTTCATATTATTCACACAGAACTTGAACCCACGATGTTATGAATACAATCAGAGCAGCAACAAACTGAGCTAACAGCTGATCTGAGTTCAGTTCTGCTTCTGACTGCTGACCTACAACATGCTGCCAACTCTAAATTTAATACGATATATGATAATATGAGTCTTCACGTTTTCTTCTGTGTTTGATGTCTCAGGTCTGAGTTTCAGAGTGATGCAATAAACCACACTGGACTCAAAGCAGGTTTAACAAACTCTGACTCTAACCCGGAACTATGAGTTGATGAACCCTGAGATGGGAAACACAGAGTTTCCCTAAACCCACTTTCTGAAACAGGGACCAGGTCAGCTCTGATGTTTCTTTATGAAACAGACTGATCCTGGTTTAGTTTGTAGGTTAATTCAAGACTTTTCACAATAAGAGCTTCCTTTCTGAGCCTCCTTTATGAAACATCTCTCAGGTTCCTCAGCTGTGTGTATATGTACTGTAGTAGTATTTGTGTGTGTGTACATACTGTATACACCGATCAGCCATAACATTATGACCACTGACTGGTCATAATGGAGGAACATTGATTATCTCGTTACAGTGTCAGATATATATACAGTATATATATATATACACATATATATATACAGTATATACAGTATATATATATATATATATATGTATATGTGTGTGTGTGTGTGTGTGTGTGTGTGTGTGTGTGTGTGTATATATATATATGTGTGTGTGTATATATACAGTATATATATATATACTGTATATATATCTGACAGGTGCCATTGCAACGAGATAATCAATGTTCCTCCATTATGACCAGTCAGTGGTCATAATGTTATGGCTGATCGGTGTATGTATTGTATATGTATATATGTGTGTATTTGTATATAAACTACCTTCAGGCTGTAGGAAGATGCGTCCGATCTCTCCGAACACTGACAGCAGGTTCCTCAGGTGTTTGGGGCGGAGCCTCGGAGGAATGTGACCCAGGTAGATAATACCTGGAATACACTTCCTGTCTGGACAGGATGTTACTCCAACACCTTTCTGTTTGGTCTTCTTCTTTATCATGGCAGCAGCTCTATCACCACCATCATCATCATCATCACCTCCATCTTTGTCTTCATCACCACCATCATCATCATCATGACCTCTTCTCTCTGCAGCAGCTCCCTCCTCCTCTCTCTGAACCATGGTCTTCCTCTCCTCCTCCTCTTCCTCTCTTCTCTCCATCTCTGCAGACTGATCACTACAAACAGAAACGTAGAAACACATAAACACAGATTGACTCTGAAGATTTCATGGTGGTGATGACAGACTGACATAAGTATGTGGACACTGGTGTTTTCAGGTTGTCCCCACTGAAGTCTGCAGGACAGCAGAGTCACTGCACATCTTCTACAGCAGAGTCACTGTACATCTTCTACTGTAGATTCACTGCACATTTTCTACAGCAGAGTCACTGCACATCTTCTACTGTAGAGTCACTGCACATCTTCCACTGCAGAGTCACTGCACATCTTCCACTGCAGAGTCACTGCACATCTTCCACTGCAGAGTCGCTGCACATCTTCCACTCACTGCATCTTCCACTGCAGTCACTGCACATCTTCCACTGCAGAGTCACTGCACATCTTCTACTGTAGAGTCACTGCACATTTTCTACAGCAGTCGCTGCACATCTTCTACTGTAGAGTCACTGCACATCTTCTACAGCAGAATCACTGCTCATCTTCTACTGTAGAGTCAATGCACATTTTCTACAGCAGTCACTGTACATCTTCTACTGTAGAGTCACCGCACATCTTCTACAGCAGAGTCACTGCACATCTTCCACTGCAGTCACTGCACATCTTGACATCATCTAAATTATATAAATAATAATATATAAGCTCAGATACTTTTTGCTGTGCTTGAGATTTTTACACTCAAGTCAAAGAGTCATGTTACAGAGCTCAAGATTTCAGAGATGAACAAATTAACTTTTCCACCATTATTCTCTACAGTAAAGTGACCACTGCCATAACTTCCTCCTCCTGTCATCACCAGAATCCCATTGGCCGCAACACCTGATGGAAAATCAGCTATTCGTGAACCAAATGAAGCAGTTGGACACTTAAATTAAACACAGAGAAACTCTCAGAGGTTTAGTGAAGACAGCAGCTTTCTGATATTTTATCTGATCGTTTCAAACAAACAGATCCAGGGTCAGTCTGCTGTAATACAACATTGACACAGTTAATATACGATAATCAATCAGCAGCGGTGGAAGAGGTACTCAGATATTTTACTTCAGTAAAAGCAGTAATACTACACTGTGCATCCTGCATTCAAAATGTTACTTAAGTGAAAGTACAAAAGTATTAGCATCAAAATATACTTAAAGTACCAAAAATAAAAGGACTAATTTTGCAAAATTATATTATTGGATTATAATTGTTGATGCATTAATGTGTCATCACTTTAATGTTGTAGCTGGTAAATATGGAGCTCATTTTAATTACTTTATATATTGCTGGGTAGTCTACGCTTGATCTTTATCAATAACTGTGTAACGATGTTCACTACAAAAGTGAGACAGCCTTGTCCACACACTGTAGTGTGACGTTACTTTGGTCTGAGTCTGTTTTGTGTTAAAGTTCCACAGAATCACTTCCGGATTTCCTTCTTTCACATTAAAACGTTTCTTCTATGTATAAATTAATTTCAAATTAAATCTCACCTTCAGTTTGACTTTAAAATCTTCAACAGTTTGATGAAAACACAGCCGCTGTTCGCTCGCACATGCGGAAACTCTGTCGCGTCTAAATGACGAAACGGAACGTCGCGATAACAAAAATCAGCTACTTCCGGTGATGCCTTCAAAATAAGACTTTGTGAGCTGAAAGAAAAGCCTGCAAGAAATTTGACCCTGGAGAATAAAAACAGCGGAGTTACTGTTCTCTTATGTTTTTATGGAAATTCTTTATTTCACTGGCAATTAATGTATTATTAATTTATAAGTATTTGGGGTGAGTTACAAGTTAAATAAAGACGAAGTTGTGAGAGAGTTTTTAGAGTTTAGTTGTGTTCAGTTAATCAGCAGATGTTGATTTACAGAAGAATTTCTCTGAAAAAACGGCTCAATTCAAACCCAAATACATATTTATTCATTACTCATTTATTATTGGACATTTGTATTCTCTATTTGGCACCTCTTCATTGTTTCTGACAGTGAATCGACAGAATTGCAGAGGATCAGAAAACATTATTATATTTAACAAAACCTATTCTGTTAGGAATTACATTTCTTTCAGAGAGAAATTTCACTAAACCACTGAAATTTGAGGTTATGAGTGACCCAGGGTGGTTTACATTGTACACTAAATAAAAACAAAAAAAACAACCTAAATCCAGTATTTTCAGATTTCATATATTTGAATTTCATTATGTCGAGGCCGTTAAATTAATAACAAAAGAGTTTGGTTTTTGGCAGTGGGGAGATGTGATAAAGAGGGATGTAGGGAAATTAAATGGACTGAAAGTTTAATGAAACAGTAAATTCAATAATAATTCAATAAAACATTGTAGAGACTTTGGAGGTAGAGGGAAAACTTAGAGCTGTTACAGTTATCTGAAACTAAAAACAACTACAACTCTCAGAGGAAACTAAACATGTTATGAAAGGCCAGTGTTTTATTAGTTCACAACTCGAACAACTCTTACTTTGGAAAATCAAACAGGAACTTTTTTGACTGCTCTGAGGTGAAAGGCATGCCGGGATATCTGTCATGGCGGGATGTTTTGAAGTGGAAGCTAACGTTAGCAGTTAGTAGTGAAGATGCAGAGATCAGTGTCCAGTTTGTCTCTGGATCCCAGTGTGAAAGTTAAACTGGTCAGCGCTGGTTTCCAGTTCACCGCAGACCTGCTGCACCTCAAACCGCTACAACTCAGCAAAGGTAACGCTTATATTTACCGTCACTCCTTCACCAAACCCTGGTCAAAATGACTCCGTTTCTAAACGTTCAAAATACCTCGGCTTTTAGCTTTCTGGTTCTCGGGGAACACTTGTAAAACACTGACGTTATAAACACTTTACCCTTGTTATGAATTATTTATATCTCTTCATAAATACGACATATAGACAGAAAACGGCATTTTTAGTTTCCTTTACTCGCACCGAACTCCATTCATAATATCACGATTTTAATCTCCTGGTTTATGGGCTAACATAAACACCCGGTGATGGACCGCTGTGAATCACATTATTCTTCTGATACTCTCCGCAATTTCAGTAAAACACCAAGCTGCTGATTAAAACAAACGTGGATTTAATACGCCCTCCCCTGCACAGAACTCCGTTTAGAATCGCTCTGTTTAAGTCAAGTCAAGTTTATTTATAAAACAACAGCAGTTGTTGTACAATCAAAGTAGGAAGAACCATAAAACACAATAAAGACACAAATACAAAATACAATACAACTCTCGTACTGATTTAAAAGCCAAGGAATAAAAATATGTTTTAAGACGGGATTTAAAAACAGGCAATGTAGGGGCCAGCCTGACATGCAGAGGCAACTCGTTCCAAAGTTTGGGGGTTACAACTGTAAAGGCCCGATCTCCCCTGTGCTTCAGCCTTGATCTTGGCACAACCAGAAGCAGCTGGTCAGTGGACCAGAGTGACCTTCATGGGTTGTAGAAGGTCAGAGAGGTAGGTTGGAGCTAGCCCATTTAATGATTTATAGGCAAACAATAAAATCTTAATCGATCCTAAAACGTACAGGGAGCCAGTGAAGGGAGGCCAGTACAGGGGTTAGGGGTTAGGGGTAACCCTAACCCTCCATTATCACATGCAAATTTTTACAGTGGGTTTAACATATGGTTCCAGGGAACACGGGTCCATATGAGGGGCATCACAGGCACCACTGGGTCCAAATATCAAGACTTTTAAAAGTTTTATTCTCATTGAAGTTTAAAAAGTTCAAGGCCATCCAGGCTTTGATGTCCTTGAGACAGTCCAACAATGATTTCAAAGAATTTGAATCGTTCCGTTTCAAAGGCAGGTAAATTTGAGTATCATCTGCATAACAGTGGAACGAGATGCCATATTTTCTGAGAATGGATCCTAAGGATAGCATGTTAAGAGAAAATAGGATCTGACTGAGAATAGAACCCTGAGGGACTCCACAAGGTAGAGTCTCTCAGGAGGACACAGAGTCACCAAGGCTGACAGAAAAACTTCTGTCAGACAAATAAGACCTGAACCACTCCAGAGCAATACCTTTAATGCCAACACAATGCTCCAATGCACCAGGCTGTTTAAGCTTCATGGCTCATCATTGAACATAAACACTTGGTTGTGAAACACTTTGAACGTCTGTTAATGATCTCCTGATAAATTCGGCCTGTCGACAGAACACAGACCAGCTCTAAATCTGAACTTTTCAGTTAAAGTTTTCCCACTCCTCTCCTCTCTGTTCCCTACTCTGTCTGCTGCAGCTCTGACTCTGGTGCTGCTCTACAGTGAGGAAGCACTTCTAGTTTTGGATGACTGACTCTTGTTCCAGTGGAGTTTGAATGAACTTATTGTAAGTCACTGTGGATCAAATGTTAGGTTTTGTGTTGTGTTACAGAGGCCAGTCTGTCCCAGCAGGAGGCGCTGGATGTGCTCCAGGCTGCAAGGAGAGATGGAGGAGGAGGTGATGAAGCAGCAGCAGCAGCAGCAGGAGGAGGCGTGGCAGCCTCTCTGACAGCTCTGGAGCTCCTTCAGAAGGAGGAGGAGTTGAGGAGCATCATGACATTCTCCTCTCAGCTGGACGCTGCTCTCGGAGGAGGACTTCCTGTCGGGAAAACTACAGAAATCTGTGGAGCTCCAGGAGTTGGAAAAACACAATTGTGGTCAGACACACACATGCAGATATACACACACACACAGATACACACACACTGTAACACACTTCAGATGGGGCTGTGATCATTCTAAAGCTGCAGATGAATCCAGGTTGGAGTAAACAAGCCTCCGTCACTGTAAACCTGGGTTTCACTTTTTAAACACTTGTCAAGAAAAATGACAGAGATCCTGTAGAACCTGTTAGATCTTGCAGAACCTGTTATATGTAGAAAATAAAGCCATTAAAATAAGGGTTATAATCTAAAACCTTCAACATTAAAGCTAATTGTTGTCCAGTTTGAACAGGTGGACATCTTTGCTGTGCTGTCCTTCATCAGCTGCTCCAACAACAAACTGACACTTTGGACAAAACACAAAGTTAAATCTACAATCCTCTCATATCCTCTGATCTCTTCATCTCTTCTGACATCTTCATCTCTTTTCTTCATCTCTTCTCTGATATCTTCTCTTCTCTGATCTCTTCATCTCTTCTTCTCTGATCTCTTCATCTCTTCTTCTCTGATCTCTTCATCTCTTTTGTCTGACATCTTCATCTCTTTTCTTCATCTCTTCTCTGATCTCTTCATCTCTTCTTCTCTGATCTCTTCTCTGTTCTCTTCATCTCTTCTTCTCTGATCTCTTCTCTGTTCTCTTCATCTCTTCTCTGATCTCTTCATCTCTTCTTCTGTGATCTCTTCTCTGTTCTCTTCTTCTCTTCTCTGATATCTTCATCTCTTCTGTCTGATATCTTCTCTTCTCTGATCTCTTCTTCTCTTCTCTGATATCTTCTTCTCATCTCTGATAACTTCATCTCTTCTGTCTGACATCTTCATCTCTTCTCTGATCTCTTCTTCTCTGATATCTCAGATCTTTTTTGGTTTTATTTCGTTTCCACATATTGAACAAATCTGTTGGATCATCAGTGTTGCAGTTACATTCAGCTGACAGTAAAAAACACACATTCAGGGGCTGAGAGGAGGAAGAGACACAACATGATTTTATTTTTTGAAATTGATTGTCTGAATTTAAATATAATTTATTCTTATTTATAATATTTCTGAAATCTTTGCTAAAATGATATTTAATATTTATGTTGTTTGTACTCTGAGGATCAATAAAGTTATTGATTATCTTTATTGATGACGTCATCCTCTCAGCCTGCAGCTGGCGGTGGACGTTCAGGTCCCTCAGTGTTTCGGGGGGGTCGGAGGTCAGGTGGTCTACATCGACACTGAGGGCAGCTTCCTGCTCCAGAGAGTCGTCGACATTGCTGCCGCTGCCGTCCGACACTGCTCCTTTTTGGTCGAAGACGACGAGCAACGAGTCGCCATGACGACCTTCACTGTGGAGACCATCCTGTCCAACATGTTCCTGGTAATGATGACAGGTCGTCATGGTAACAGACCATGACCAAGTCAGACCGGTGTTACAGTGATGTCATCAACAACAATATGTTACAAAAATTCTGATTGGCCATCTGTCTCACCTCTGTCAGGTGCGTTGCCATGACTACGTGGAACTGCTAGCCGAGCTCCACCTGCTGCCTGACTTCCTGTCTGACCACCCGAGGGTCCGCCTCCTGGTGATTGACAGCATGGCGTTTCCATTCCGGCAGCACTTTGACGAGCTGTCGCAGAGGACACGCCTACTCAACGGCCTCGCCCAGCAGCTTATTGCCATGGCAACCAGCCACGGTATCGGCGTGGTAATGACCAACCAGATGACCACACGACTGCGAGGCAGCCAATCACAGCTGGTCCCTGCCCTTGGGGAGAGCTGGGGCCACGCCCCCACCATCAGACTCCTGCTACGCTGGGCGGGGCCACGACGGCTGGCGGCCATCTTTAAATCTCCAGGTCACATGGAGTCCACCATCCAATACCAGATCACCTCTGAGGGATTCAGAGATGCCGACCAATCAGAACAGCCGCAGAGCAAGCGGCCCCGAAACCACACTGACCAATCAGCTGCCAGCCAGGGAGACACCTGCTGCTGACTGGTCAGAAACTGTCAGCCAATGAGAGGCTGAGGGAGTGTGTTTGTTTGTTTTATATTAAATACATTTTTCTGAACTTTCTTCTTCTGATTTAAAACTTGTAACTTTTGTTTTCAGTGAAGTCTAAATCACATTTAAAATGTGTTATAGATTAGTCAGTTTTAATGTTAGTTCTGTTAGTTTTAATGTTAGTTCTAATGTTAGTTTTAATATTACTTATATTATAACTTCTATATTAGTTCTAATATTAGTTGTATTATTAGTTCTAATGTTAGCTTTAATATTATTACTAATATTGAGATAATACAGAAGTTTCCGGTTGTGTCCAGCAGGTGGAGACAGAGCTGATGTTTCATCACCTTTACCTGTTCGTCTCACCTTCATGTTGTTGGTGTTCAGGTGTTACTCAAAGTCACCGGTAGAGGTCACTGTCAGTTAATAAAACTCACAACTGAACCGACTGATGATCAGAGATGTTTTCTAACAGATGATCCACTCGGAGTGAAATCACAGAACTGAAATGACAAACACACACACACACACTCTCACACACACATACTCTATCACACAGTTAAGACAGAATTGCCTGCAGCACCATGTGCATGTTTTAATTAGACAGAGAGACAGACAGACAGGTCTTTAGTACTCCGCTGATTGGAGTAGCAGCAGGAGCTGAACCGGAGTCCAGCGAAGAGTTTACCGGAGCAGACCGGCGGCTGTGCGGAGCTGAGCGGGTTCCGGACTGAGCTCAGACCGGGAGGAGACGGGATTCCGCTCCGGTAAGTTCCGCTCTGATTCTCTCTGAAACGAATCAAAGCAGGAGAGTAAAACCAGAGAAGCCAGTTCAAACAGCGCCTGACTCCCAGCAGAACCAGTGAAACCAGTGATTAATAAAACAATACATTATTACATTAAAGACTGGCAGCTTCATCTGGCCTGAAGAAACACTTTATTGATCAGATATTCTGTGACATCAGTGAATTGATCAACTATTTTTAGATTTATTGGTCATTGATATAATTTCTCGGTAAACTGTTTTGTGAATCTGTTTGATGACGTCACTTTGGACATGTTTTATCGACCAAATGATTTATTGGTTAATGGATAAAACAATCTGCAGATAAATCAATAATAAAAATAATCATTAGTTGAATGTTTTCAGTATGAGACTTTTTTACTGGATGTTAAACACGTTTTGGTATTTATATTATTTATGTTGTATAATCACTTTTCTCTCCATGTTTCTACTTAGATGTTTGTTATCACTCAGCTCATTATTGATTATCCTTTTAATAAAACCTTTAAGCAGGAAAAATATGTTGTAGGCTATATTATACATATATTATTTCTTATTTTGAGAAGCAGTGAGCTGCAGACCAGTGAGCTTCAAAACAAGCTTATCCAAATGAAAACACATCGCACAACTTTTCACAATGTTCTTTATAATAGGCATAACATTTTTCATCTTCAAACATCAATGGATGAAATTGTTGAATATTTCATTTTCTAGATTCTGCATTAACCCTGATGAAGGCAAGACAACCTGATGATCTGGAGACGAGTTGTGTTTTAATTTTGGGAAATCAAACAGAATTGCAATTATAAAATCATTTCTAATAATCAGATAAAAGGTTTCATCCTTTAAACAACCTACGAGCTGAGACCATTAAAAGAAATCTGAAACTCTTACAACCAACCCAAAACCCTTAAAAACAACTTGAAACCCTTAAAAACAACTTGAAACCCCTAAAACCAACCTGAAACCCCTAAAACCAACCTGAAACCCTTAAAACCAACCCAAAACCCTTAGAAACCACCTGAAACCCTTAAAACCAACCCAAAACCCTTAGAAACCACCTGAAACCCTTAAAACCAACCCGAATGTTTTTATAGAAGTCTGTCATAGAAGTGGTTTTATCTCCAGGAGGTCAGAGAGGAGCTGAGATCAGTGATTCGCCAACAATTCAGTCACATCAAGACTAAAGAAATGAACCAAACAAAGACGTTTCTCTGATGTCACCCTGATGCCCTGAAATCAAACTCTCCACTGATTGATAGATGGATTGATTGATTGTTGGATTGATGAGTGAATTGATGGATGGATTGATGAATTGACTGATTAATGTCTCCTCAAGTGTCCACAGCAGGATGATGATTCTCCCCTGAACGTCACCTCAGTATGACATCATCAGGGCCCGCCCCCTTTTCCCTCCCCCTCCGGCATCATCATCATATCTCGTTCTGGATTGGGGGAACACCTTGTCATTCCTTGCCGTGGCTCCGCCTCCTGCTGTCTCTCTGGCTCTGGATTGGTAGACAGGTGGTCCAGGTGAGCGCCTCCCACCAGCACTTCCACCCCCACTCCATAAAGATACCTGGTGACATCACTTTGGGGGGGCTGTTTCCCGTCCATGCCCGCGGCCCCCATGGTCTGCCCTGTGGTGAGCTGAAGAAGGAGAAGGGGATCCACCGCATGGAGGCCATGTTGTACGCTCTGGACCAGATCAACAGCGACCCTGAGCTATTGCCCAACATCACGCTGGGAGCCCGCATCCTCGATACCTGCTCCAGAGACACCTATGCCCTGGAACAGTCACTCACCTTCGTCCAGGCGCTGATCCAGAAAGACACATCCGACATCCACTGCTCCAACGGGGAGCCGCCCATCATTCGCAAACCAGAGAGGGTGGTGGGAGTGATCGGAGCATCAGCCAGCTCCGTGTCCATCATGGTGGCCAACATCCTGAGACTGTTCGAGGTAAATAAAATAGACAGATATATATACAGCTGGTTGATTGCTGGTTGGGTGTTGATGGGTTGTTGGTTGGTGGTTGTTGGTTGGTTGCTGGTCGGTTGTTGGTTGGTTGCTGGTCGGTTGTTGGTCTGTTGTTGGTCGGTTGTTGGTTGGTTGCTGGTGGGTTGCTGGTGGGTTGTTGGTGGGTTGTTGGTTGGTTGTTGGTGGGTTTTTGGTTGGTGGTTGCTGGGTGGTTGTTGGTTGGTTGCTGGTTGGTTGTTGTTGGTGGTTGGTTGGTGGTGGTTGCTGGTTGGCTGGTCGGTTGCTGGTTAGTTGTTGGTTGGTTGGTTGGTTGCTGGTTAGGGTTAGGGTGTTTATCAATCCACTGATGTAAAAATGAAGAATGAAGTGCAGTGAATGAATTGTTATCTTCAAACATTTTGGCCAATCCTGTTCCTGCTTTTTTCTAGTTTATTATAAAGAGAAAGTTAAGTCTTCACATATCTTGTTTTGTCCCACCAACAGTCCAAAGGAACCTGGATGGTGGGCCCTGTAAAGAGAAGCTTTAAACAGCAGAAAGTCCAACAAAGAGCTGCTGCTGTTTATTGTTTTTAAAGCAGATCTCAGGTTTTAATCTGAGATTTCTTCCCAGTTTACATTTTCCAGTTTGCTGTGATCGGATCACTGGAGGATCTGGACTGGAACAAACTGTTCAAACTGAATAATGTGTTGGCATTTTTAATTGTTTGAGTTGGGTTTCTCTGTTTATGTGTCTGGGATTAAATCCTACCTTTAACTGATTCCTGAGTTGGACTTCCCTAAATTCAGCCGAGACTGACAGCCTGAACAAACAAAACTGAACGGTACAACATGTCGGCAGAGACACCAAAATCACACAAGGAGAGACAGGCAGGTAAACAAAGAGACAGACAGACATGTATAGAGACAGACAGTGAGTGGATGAAGTAGTCTGGTTGGTGGATTAATGTTTTAAACAGACAGTTTGTGTCTGGATGACTGACTGTCTCTAATGAAAGCTTTTAATGACTGTGTGTGCGTGTGTTCAGCAGATTATTAGATTATTATAACTGAGGTTTGTTAAAATAAAACTGAAACACTGGGCCACACAGATGCACCATGGGAATATTTTACCATTCATTCCATGGTTATTTCTGCTGATACAGATATGGATCTGTTATTCTTCAGCAGCTTCACGTGGACTCACATGGTGTCTGAAGTTCACTATCTGTTCTCTGATATAAAGGTCATGTTCATGACCCAGGACTCTGTGCAACATCAGACTGAAGGAGACACTGAGAGACACAGAGAAACACTGAGAGACAGAGAAACACTGAGAGACACAGAGAGAGACTGAGAGACACTGGGAGACTGAGAGACACTGAGAGACACTGAGAGAGATACTGAGAGACACTGAGAGAGACTGAGACACTGAGAAACACAGAGAAACACAGAGAGAGACACTGAGAAACACAGAGAGAGACACTGAGAGAGACTGAGACACTGAGAAACACAGAGAGAGACACAGAGAGAGACACAGAGAGAGACACTGAGAGAGACTGAGAGACACTGAGAAACACAGAGAGAGACACTGAGAAACACAGAGAGAGACACTGAGAGAGACACTGAGAGAGACTGAGAAACACAGAGAGAGATACTGAGACACTGAGAAACACAGAGAGAAACACTGAGAGAGACACTGAGAGAGACTGAGAGACACCGAGAGAGACTGAGACACTGAGAAACACAGAGAGAGACACTGAGAGAGACTGAGAGACAGAGAGAGACACTGAGAGAGACTGAGACACTGAGAAACACAGAGAGAGACACTGAGAGAGACACTGAGAGAGACTGAGAGACACTGAGAGACACTGAGAGACACTGAGAGAGACACTGAGAGAGACTGAGAGACACTGAGAAACACTGAGAGACACTGAGAGAGACACTGAGAGAGACTGAGACACTGAGAAACACAGAGAGAGACACTGAGAGAGACTGAGAGAGAGACACTGAGAGAGACACTGAGAAACACCGAGAGAGACAGAGAGAGACACCGAGAGAGACACTGAGAAACACTGAGAGAGACCAAGAGAGAGACTGAGAGACACTGACATTAGACGTGCTTGTGTGTTTAGACATCATGTGATCATCCAGCAGTTAAACCATCAGACAGCTTCTCTGTGAGCTCTACCTGCACCTGTCTCTGGATCAGCTGTGGACAGACTCACCTGTCTGTCTCTGGATCAGCTGTGGACAGACTCACCTGTCCTGCTGTTTGTGACACCTGTTGACTTGTTGACGTCAGAGTGAAGCTCAGGAGTGAAACAATCTCCATAAGAGTTCTTTGTATCTGCTGCACTGTGATCAGATCTCAATATGCAAATTAGGTAGGAGGAGCTTGTCAGCAAAGGTGTTCCTCAGGTGAGGTGATGCAGGAGACTCTGGGACTGCTGTGACAGTCCGGTGAAGGATGACACTGTGTTGCATTCAGCAAATCACATGTTCGTTCAAATTCATTGAACTTGACTTATTGAAAAAGCGACAGCGGGACTCATGGAGGCCCCTGCTGATTTTTCCTCTGCAGAAGAAGAGCTTGTCTGTTTGACAGACAGCTTAACACATGGATGTACACTGAACAAAAATATAAATGCAACACTTTTGTTTTTGCTCCAATTTTTCATGAGCTGACCTCAAAGAGCTAAAACTTTTTCTATGTACACAAAAGGCCTGTTTCTTTCAAATATTGTTCACAAAATTGTCTGTGTTATGAATTCTTCAAAATCAGCATCAGAGGTCACGTTCCTCATCAGTCTGAATTCGTGTTAGTGAGAACCCCTTTGCCGAGATAATCCATCCACCTCACGGGTGTGGCATATCAAGATGCTGATTAGACAGCATGATTATTGCACAGGTGTGCCTTAGGCTGGCCACAATAAAAGGCCACTCTAAAATGTGCAGTTTTATCACACAGCACAATGCCACAGATGTCGCAAGTTTTGAGGGAGCGTGCAATTGGCATGCTGACTGCAGGAATGTCCACCAGAGCTGTTGCCCATGAATTGAATGTTCATTTCTCTACCATAAGCCGTCTCCAAAGGCGTTTCAGAGAATTTGGCAGTACATCCAACCGGCCTCACCGCTTGTGAGGAGTAAACTGATCTTCATGTTGAGTCTTGACCACCACGAGGTCCATTCAGAAGATGCTGTGGAGCTTTCAACTGCATCACATGATCTTCCTCGGTTGTCATGGGAATGTAGGTGTTCAGATTTTGTAAGATGCTGTTTCCAAGATCAACGATGAACTTTTAATCTCAACACACCTTTAAGCCAACATGGACGCTCCAGATGTGGTCTGACTTCTGCTACATTTACACATGAATGAACTGAATTCACTTGAATGTTTAGATTGATCCAGATCACCCAGATAAGTTACAGAGGATTCTGCATTACTGAGTCCACTCTAGCGTTTCCATTCAAGCCTCCTCTGATAATCAGTCCACTTCAGTTCCCTTCATGCTTCAGTGGGACCTGGTGTTCATGGAAGCTGTTTTCTGATCTGGTTTAAAGATGGAGATAACTTTTAACATTTTCAGACCGTCTCTCCTGCTGTTGACCTCAGCTGTTCACACACACAAACAACAGGGACAGAAACAAAAAAGAAGTTAAAAGCCTGCATACTTTCTCTTCCTCTACACAGCTGACCAATAACTGAGTGAGGTGGCTGTGATGTCGATATTCTGCAGTCAGAGGGTTCAGATGAGCTGACTGACGTCTTCTGTTCTGGATCCTGAACAGAGCTGATGCTCGTGTTTGTTTCGCTCCACTGAAGCGTCTCTCTGATGATGATGATGATGATGGTGACTGTCATAACGTGGTCTGCTTTTAGGATCTCGTTAAAGTGGAGTCCTTCATTAATCTGCACACACACACACACACACACGCACACACACACAAACACACAGTGCTGTGTGTTAATGTGATTATTATTTCGTTTATTGAAGCTCTGAGACACATTCAGCTCAGGCTGTTACACAACACTAATCCTGTGTGTGTGTGTGTGTGTGTGTATGTATGTATGTGTGTGTGTGTGTGTGTGTGCTTCCAGTTTGACCAGTGGTGTGCATGTGTTTATTTTGACCCTGAGCTCTGACTGAACAGGGTTAAAGTGTCAGGACTGCTGGTTTGGTTCAGATGAACTCTGGTTGGCCGGTTAGTTTGGTTCATTAAGGCTGGTGTGAAAGCTGTCAATCAAACTCTGGTTTGGTACCTGGACAGAGCCCACCTGAACAGGGGGGTCTCAGTTTAGTTAAAAGGGAACTTTTGGTGGACTTTGTGACAGTAGAACTGTTATTTTAACATGAATTAAATTGACGAACTATCTTTTCTTCTGGCCATGAACTGTAATGAAAGTGATCTCATGATCTGTATGAGCTAGTGCCCAGTTTATTTGGTACACCAAATTAAAACTGATGTAGTCTAATCCAACAGTCCTGCAGTAAATCCTCCCTTCATAAATGTTATAATGTTCAGTTTGTGTTGAAGCGGTTTCTATTATTGATGAAGAAGATGACATCTTCCAAACCTCAGCTGGTCTGAAGGAAGAGTAGCAGTACGCATGTTTACAACGACAAGTATAAAAGAATACGTCCTTCGTCTGCGTTCATCTATAAACATGCAGAAGGAGGTTCTATTGACCTTCTGCATATTTTAGAGAAATGATCACTAATGTGTTGACAGTCTTTATGTAGTTTTGGGCAAAACCATGTGAGACCTGTCTGCATCAGTCACATGTGGGATTAGATCTGTTATAATCACATTAATATAAGACAGCTTAGTTATTGATCAGTGGAGTCTAGTTATTGATCAGTGGAGCTGATATAGAGTTTTAAACTAAACATCTGTATATTAAAGATGAGACTCTCTTCATTTTATGCCAAACTTCATCTGAAATCTGTTCATTTTTATTTTCACAGCCATGGGGTTGTGTGTGTTTGTCAACATGAAGCTGTGAATCAGTGATAATAAATATTGATTACTTATTATTGATTATTAATGTGTTGTTCAGATCCCTCAGGTGAGTTATGCGTCCACGGCCCCGGAGCTCAGCGATAATAACCGGTATGACTTCTTCTCTCGGGTGGTTCCTCCGGACTCGTACCAGGCTCAGGCCATGCTGGACATCGTCAAAGCTCTGGGCTGGAACTATGTCTCCACGCTCGCCTCCGAGGGAAACTACGGGGAGAGCGGAGTCGACGCCTTCATGCAGATCTCCAGAGAGGCTGGTATGTTCTACTTTATTCTATTTTATTCTGTTTTTCAGTTTTATTCTTTTGATTTTCAGATTTTCTCGGGCTTGAAGTATTTCTCTTGATTTTAAAATTGTTTTCCCAGAATTCCTGGGGTTTCCTGCCATGGAGTTTGTTTTTACACAGAGAAGTGCAGATAATTCATCATAAAATGGTGTTCAGAGGTTGAAATTGTTCTTCAGCTTATGTGGAATTAGTACATCAGTTTGTCTTCAAAGTTCACTGTCACACTCCCAACTATATGAACCATCTGATTATCTGTTTGTTAGCATATCCTCTCTACATTCTGAGAGGAGTGGAGTGAGACAGAGGAGTGTATGATCATCTTTATACTGTTGACTTGAAGTTCAGAGGTACAGAACCAGACTAATGCAGAGTGGCAAAGAAGGAAAGTCCGTGTGATGCATCTATGTCAGCAGGTTGTTTTGGTGGTTTGAGTAACAGGAAGTTGCTGAATGTTTCGTTTTAACCTTCAGATGATCTTCTGCACTAGATGCTCCACCTGTTGAACTCTGTACTCTCCTTTGTGGATGAAGGTCTGCAGGTCTGATAAAACCACTTTTGCACCTCCTGTATAGCTTTAATTTACAGATTTTTCACTCTGCTTTGTTCAGTTTATAAAAAAAGTATTTTGGCACACAGCTGAACTGTAAACTATCATATCATTACAAATAATTAGAAGAACAGCTGCAGCTGAAAATGGATCCAGTTATATAACTTTAATGAGAACATTTGACGATCTGACTGTATCAACAGCTGTGTGGTAGAGTTCAACGTCTTTGTTTCAGCGCAGTCACAAATTTTAACAGAATCTCCAGAAAATGGTCCAAAGAAAACCTGACCTGCTGCTCGTCTCCACCCACTGCTGCTGTGTGAACATGAGTTGATTGGCTGATGAAGATGAACAGCTGGTGGAGCTAATTCTCCAGTCGCTGCCATTAAACCACCACAGAAGAAGAAGAGGACACAACGAGATGACATCATTCAAAGAGAGAACCATGTGGAGAACATGATGGAGATACAAGCTTTCTGTTTCATGTGTTCATGTGAGGAAGGTTACAGCCTCCTCATCGCTCCACACACATCTGATGTTTTTTACGAGCAAATTGAAAATGTGGATAAAAATGGGAATGGAAACACACTTTGTGTTTCTGAGGGTACCAGTCTCTCTCTCTGTCTGTCTCTCTGACTGTTAGATGTGATATGAGCCTGACTGTTTCACAGTAAACCTGTCTATCTCTCTGTCAGGTGGGGTGTGTATTGCTCAGTCGGTGAAGATTCCTCGAGAGCCGACGGCCGGAGAGTTTGACAAGATCATCAAGCGTCTGATGGAGACGAGTAACGCCAGAGGAGTGATCATCTTCGCCAACGAGGACGACATCAAGTAAAAACACAAACATCAGTTTATATAAACAACGAAACACAACCTAACTGACCACAGATCAGCTCCTCAGCTCTCCCCGCACTCTGACAATCATCACATTCAGTCCAAATCAGGTTTTATAACCCAGACTTGCTCCAGTTTTCTGGGTTGACGTGTATGGTCACATGACTCCACTCTGACTCCTCCCCTCTCTTCCTGGTAGGCGTGTCCTTGAGGCGGCAAAGCGTGCTAACCTGATGGGTCACTTTCTGTTTGTGGGGTCGGACAGCTGGGGAGCAAAGAGTTCACCAATCACAGAGCTGGAGGATGTCGCTGAGGGAGCCGTCACCATCCTGCCCAAACGGGCTTCAATATCCGGTAAAAATAAAAATACAAAAACATCTGAGTGTGTTTATCTGTGTGTGTGTGTGTTATTGTGTGTTTATAGTGTGTGTGTGTGTGTGTGTGTGTGTGTGTGTGTGCGCGTGTGTGTGTGTGTTGTACAGGCTTTGATCAGTACTTCATGTCTCGTTCTCTGGAGAACAACCGCAGGAACATCTGGTTCAATGAATTCTGGGAGGACGACTTCAGGTGTAAACTGACCCGGCCTGGAGTCAAACTGGACCCTGACAAGAAGAAATGTACAGGTACGTGAGGCACCTGAGGGGGCGGGGTCTGGGCGGTGGGGGGAAATTAGCAAACAGTGACCACCATGAAACACCCCCCTCCATGTCATTTGACCCTGTGTGGCCCTGCAGGTGAGGAGAGGATCGGTCGAGACTCGTCCTACGAGCAGGAGGGGAAGGTTCAGTTTGTGATTGATGCGGTTTACGCCGTCGCTTACGCTCTGCACAGCATGCACCAGGATCTGTGTCCTGGCAGCTCCGGAGTCTGCAGCAACATGGACCCTGTGGAGGGACGCTCGCTGCTCGACTACATCAGAGCGGTTAACTTCAATGGTAAGAAAACACCGAAAAATCTAACTCTGCATTACAGCAACATTGAAATGGCAACGTCTGATCTGCAGTACCTCACCTGGAACAGAGCCCCTGACTGTTTTCAGCAGGGAGGAGAACTGCTGACCCTAACTGGGGATACCGTTGGACAGTGGAAAGAGCACTTTGAGGAACTCCAAAACCCGACCAAAACATCCTCTTTGGAGGAGGCAGAGCTGGAAGACTTGAGGGAATCCTTACCCATATCCCTGGCAGAGGTCTCTGAATTTGTTTAGAGGGTAGGCAGTGACAAGGTGCCGGGTGTGGAGGAGATTCGCCATGAGATGTTGAAGGCTATGGACATTGTGGGACTGTCCTGGTTGACTATTCAGTGTTTCACATTCAGGGGTTCACATTATTAAAAAAGTGGAATGAGTGAGAGTGAGCTCCAACTATCAGGGTATCACACTGTTCAGCCTCCCTGTGGAAGCTTCTGTCAGGCTGCTGAAAGGAGACTGGCTGATTGTTGAAGCTCTGATTCAGGAGAACTGATGTGGATTCTGTCCTAGTCCTCAATCAGTGCACCTGCTGTTTACTCTTGAAGGGATCCTGGAGGGATCATGGGAGTTTGACTGAAAGAATGAGATGGTGGATCCAAGCAGCTGAAATGAGTTTCCTCTGCAGGGTGTCTGGGCTCAGCCTTACAGACCGGGTGAGGAGCTCAGATATCCAGGAGGAGTTCAGAGAACCACTGCTCCTTCATGTTGAGAGGAGTCAGCTGAGGTGATTCTGATCAGGATCTTCCTGGGCGCTTATCTTTGTCCTTCAGATGGAGGTGGACTGCTGAGTGTCGACCTGATGAGTTACTGACCTGATGACTGAGAGTCTTCAGACGTGATGTTCAGTCAGTCCAGACAGACGGAAACTGTTCAGGAGGACGATTTTCAGGGAGATTTTCAGAGCAGCACAACAAACTGCAGCAGTTTCGTCCTGTTAGACATCAAATCTATATTTTATAAAGATGAGAAGCTGCAGCAGCTGGAAGACTGAGAGGATTTAATCTGTAACAGCCCGAGCTGCACGCCATGAAACCTGTCTGTCAGCCTAACTGTCTGTCTGACTACCTGTCTCTCCCTCTCTCTTTCCTTTTCTCAACATGAATCCTCTCTGTCGTCTGAATATTTAATCAGTTCAGTAGAAGTGTGTTCTTATTTATGTTGGTATATTTTGGGAGTTTGGCCTGTAATGAATTCCATGTTTGGTTCAAAGATCAGACAGAAACCTAAACAGGGACATCAGGACTGAGGCTGACACCTGCAGCCTGACACCTTATGGTCAGGTGACCCCTGAGGTGCCAGCTAGTTGGTTTTAAAGGGTTAGTTTGGATTTTTTGTAGTGGTGTTGTATGAGGTACTTAATAGATGGCGGTCAGCATGCCCCCAGTTTGGAGAAGCAGGGAGTATCGGCTGTCCCCTGCTGTGGACAGGGACAGCAATTCAATTCAATTCAGTTTTATTTATATAGCACCAAATCATAACAAAGTTATCTCAGGGCATTTTAGAGCAGGACCAGTCTAGACCCAACAATTCCCACCATGAGCAAGCACTACGCAACAGTGGCAAGGAAAAACTCCCTTTAACAGGCAGAAACCTGCAGAACCAGAACCAGAACCAGGCTGTGGGACAGCAGCTACAGCCACCTAAAAAAAATCAATATCAGTTTAAGTGTACACTATATTTAGAATATTTTCACCACTTTACCTTGCCGTCAGACAGCCTTTTCCTTTCTCAACCGTAGAACCTTCGTATTCCTACATATGCCGCGCAGTGCATTATGCCGCAGATCAGCTGGTTGGGTCAGAGTTCCAGCAGTTTATGGAAGAGACAACAAATACAAGAAAATAAAAATGCGATTATGATAGCAAGGACGAAATGCCGTTCACTGTGGAGACAAGATGATACCTTTATGAACCAGAGTACTGTAGGTAATACACTGACTATGGAATGCCTGCAAACATTATTCAGGGATGAATAAAAGGTAGAACCAACTTAGTTATCGGTTGATATCATTATTTATAGTTAATATTCTTCTAAAGGTGGCTAGAGAGAGATCTCAAAGATTAGACTGTAAAGGTCAGAGCTCTTTCTAGTAAAGATGCAAACACAACATTATTATAAAGTATCAGGTATCTATAAAGGAAAGGAAACATTACCATTATAGTGGAAAGAACAATAACCAATTCCATCATCATTCTTTTTTTGCTAGATTGATTTAATGTGTATATACAGTGTGTATATATATATATATATATATGCTTGTAAATGTTTCACTGCACGCTGAAATGTGATGCTGCAGTTGACTTCCTTGTTTACCTTGTCAAATGCATTCTGATTGGATGCTGCCACAGATGTTAGTTAGCAACCAATTCACAGATTACTAAAGTCTTCACGACTTCTCTAAAGACTTCTCTCAAGTTGGACAGGTGCAAGCTGATTTAGTATATCACTAGTTTGAAACTGAGTTACTGAGAACTGAGGAAGGACTTGATACTGGGACAAACGTAGTGACGTATAAACAGCTGCTGCAACCTGTTCTGGATGTTCTTCATGTTCTCTGTTCTGTATGTTATGTGTTCTTTATGTTCTGTATTCTATATGTTGTGTGTTCTATGTTCTGCATGTTGTGTGTTCTGTATGTTCTATATGTTCTGTGTGGTTCAGGTTCTGTGTGATTTGTATGTTCTGTGTTCTGCATGTTCTGTGAACTGTATGTTCTGTATGTTCAGGTTCTGGTCTAAGCAGCAGTTTTATTTTCACAGCAGTTTTTTCTTTATTCAGAGACACTGGGAGATAAGTTAAAAATAAGTTAATGCACTTTACATGTTTCCTCTGAGGACTCACTGTGTGTTTCTGTGTGTTAATAATTAAAGTGAGCAGCTGCTGAAAACCCTTTGCAGGAAGAAGAAGATAACGTGCTTCTATCCACCTTTTTTTATTCATATTTTCAATTTCTGCACAAAGAAAACAAAGAAAAACAGAATCCAATCCAAACTGTTTTTTTCTGAGATATAAAAGATGTCTCACTGATGGACAGAAGATTAAATGTCTTCAGATCGTCCTCAGCTGTGTTTCTTGTTAATAAAATGTTAAATAATGTGTCTCCTGCTTTGCTCTGAGACATTATGAAACACATCATTCTTGTTCTCTGTGTGTGAACTGATGTTTCAGCTGTAGTGATGTAAAGTGTCTCACTGCTTGTGTCCTGTATCATGTTTCAGTCAGTGTCAGTGTGTGAACTGTGACCTGCTGAAGGACTGAAGGTGATATAAAGGAACTTCCTTCCTTCCTTCCCTCGTCTCTGTATGTGACCTGTCTGTCTCTGTTTGTGTCCTACAGGAAGTGCAGGTACGAGTGTTTTGTTCAATGAGAACGGAGACGCTCCCGGTCGGTACGACATCTTCCAGTTCCAGATGACCAATCACAGCCATCCTGGTTACCATGTCATCGGCCAGTGGACCAATAACCTGAGACTCAACGTAAGAAGCTGATTGTCTCTCTGTCTCTCTCTCTTTACCTGCCTCTCTCTCCGCCAGTCTCTCAATTCAATTCAAATAACTTTATTGGCATGAACAAAAAAACATGTTGTTGCCAAAGCAGTTTACAGAAGATGCACATATATTACATATACATATTAATTATACATGTGTCACATACAGGGTAGGTGGGGGTCTGCATGCCTGTGCTGTGTGTGTCTAGGTCATTCACTCTCTGTCTTCCTGTCTACCTGTCTGTCAGTTGGAGGAGATGCAGTGGTCTGGAGGAGATAAATCAGTTCCAGACTCCATCTGTAGTTTTCCCTGTAAACCAGGAGAGAGGAAGAAGATGGTGAAAGGAGTTCCCTGCTGCTGGCACTGTGAGGTAAAACCATCACCAGTCACTGACATTTAGAATAAAACTGAAGGTTAACATAAGCATCTTAAATCATTTACAGTCAGAATAATGATGAACTATAAACAGCTTTCAAACAGAACAGATGTTTCCAGCTGTCAGAAGGATGTGATGATGTTTAGGTCAGTCGGTCCGTCCAACACTTTGATTCAGAACAATGTATCTCAACAGCTGCTCTGATTCACTGTAGACGTTCCTGCTCCCCAAGAGATCAATCATTAGGGTCCAAGCACTGACCCCCTACAATATTTTAACAAACTAGCCCCTGCAGCACATTTCACCTAGATGTACGAAATTTGGTATGCATATGTATCATGTCCAGACTTAGAAAAAAGTCTCTTGGAGCCCTACCCTAAACCCAACAGGAAGTCAGTTATTTTTAATGAACATTGAATTTTTAGTGCATTTTATGCCATTTGAGGGCTCTGTACTTTAACGAACTCCTCCTAAAGAATGTATTGGATCAACTTCAAATTTGGGCTGACCTTCGCCATGAAAAGTTATCAAAGGATTGAGTGGAATCTGAACGGCGTGTCCGTAGCGTGGCGTGGAATTTATGTGTTTTGCCATGAAACAGGAAGTGGTTTATAACTGGACTGTACATTGTCCAAGAGGCCCCAAATTTACCATGTTTCATGACCCCCCCCAAACTTAAGGCATCCATATGCTAATTTTCTGTCACATAGCACCACCACCTACTGACAGCAGGAAATGACATATTTTATAGTCTGACATGCTACTCCTAGTGGGTTGAGCAGAACAACCTCAAATTTGGGCAGTAAAGCCTTAAGACCTTGATGATGCTTTACAGTGAATATTGTGAGTTTTCACTGAAGGGCATGGCCATGGCGTGGCAGCAAATTCTGATGTTTCATCATGAAAAATGAAACAGTTGTAACTCGGCTCCATATGGTCAGATCTTTTCCATATTTCTCACATTTGATGCGATTCCTGGCCTGAAGACATGTAGGGGTCAATTGAATCAAAGTCATAGCGCCACCTAGTGACAACAGGAAGTTACAGGCCCTATACTTTTACACACTAGTCCTAACAGGTTAACCAGATCCACCTCAAATTTGGTCAGCAAAGTCTTAAGACCTTGATGATGCTTCACTGTGAAGATTAGGGTTAGGGTTAGGGAGTTTTCATCAAACGGTGTTGCCATGACAATGAATTGTTCACCATGAAACAGGAAGCAGTTTTTTAGGGGCTAGGGATGCTTGAAAACTCACCAAACTTTGCACATGCGTCATCAGTGGCACAAATGTACATCTGATACGGGTTTTGGACATGGGTGTGGCAAAACGGCTCGATAGCGCCCCCTACAAATTTTCAAAATCAAAGCCCCCCCCCCCCTTAAAATTTGACGTAAATGTATAAAATTCAGGTGGCAGATGCGTCATGTCTAGACTTAAAAAAAGCCTCTTGGAGCCATATCCTAAAATGCACAGGAAGTTAGTTATTTTGAATCCATTTTGAATTTTAAGTGCAAATTTTGCCATTTCAAGGCCTCGTACTTTAATGAACTCCTCCTAGAGAATTCATCAGATCCACTTCAAATTTGGGCTGTGCAATCTAAAGATCTTCACCATGAAAAGTTATTAAAAGAATGTTGGTTTGTTGAAAGGCGTGCCCGTGATGTGGCGTTGAACTTCAATATCCTGCCGTGAAACAGGAAGTTCTTGTAACGATCCAATATGCTCAAAATTTCTCATGCTGGATAATATTACAGGTCTGAGGACATCTATATGACAATATTCAGTCAAAGTCATAGTCATAGCGCCACCTACTGGAAACAAGAAGTAAGCTTTGTGAGACAATCATCATTTGATTTACATGACACAGCAGCAGAGGGAGGAGGACAGGAAAAAGGACTGACTCTGACTGATGTCTGTCTCCTTCATTCTCTCTAACTTCTCCACTGCTCCCTCTCTGCTCTGCTGTCGGCCCTGTGTCTGTGTGTTTGTAGGAACTACACACATACTGTCCTCTGGAATATTTTTGAGAGGACAGACAAACCAGCACAACCATAGATGACAGCAAAACATGATCGAGAACTCTCAGTATAATTTCTTTTCTTCTCATTCAACTAACACGCTGTGAAAAACACTTGGGCGGTGCACTAAAGTGTTATAGTTTTAGGGAAAACCCTGATGATTTTATTTTTTATGTGCCCTGAGATGGATGATCTATTTATAAAATGATTGTGTTTGCCGGCCCTGTCACTGGCCCTCATGGCCCAACAACCAGCCCACGATGCTGGGAAACTTCCCATTTCTCCCAGTTAACATCTCTGTGCCTGGCGTCCGGTCATGAATGTGTGCAGATGTGTGAGGGCCCGTTCATCGCTGCTTGCAGCCTTAATTTTGATTGACACTCTATGAACAGTGCAGCCTGTAGGGGGCACCAAGGGGCTTTAGACCTTTAGTTGAGTTTTCCACAAAAAGACTGTCAAACAGCTCCAGCTCATTCAGAATGCTGCTGCTAGAGTCTTAACCAGAACCAAGAGAACAGAGCACATTACTCCGGTTCTAAAATCTTTACACTGGCTCCAGTTAGCCACAGAATAGATTTTAAAGTGGTGCTACTAGTCTATAAATCACTGAATGGATTAGGTCCCGAATATATTTCTGATATGTTTAAGGATTATAAACCGAGCAGGACTCTTAGATCCATGGACTCAGGTCAGCTAGTAGAGCCCAGAGTCCAAACCAAACAGGGTGAAACTGCATTTAGTTATTATGCTGCATGTAAATGGAACAAACTACCCGAAGAACGTAGATGTGACCCAAATGTAGCAATTTTTAAATCCAGGTTAAAAACTTTTCTCTTTTCATGTGCCTACGATTGAGGTCTAAAAACCTTGCAATCTATTCTCATTGCACTTTAATTCTGGAAGCAGACCTCTAGCCCACCATGCTTTTATTCTATTGTACTTTTTTTAACCTTCTTTTAATTATATTATCTTTGTATTTTATTTTATATATTACCTAATTTTAAGTATGAATTTTAAGCATTTTGTATTTTTTCTGCTTTTTTTATGTAAAGCACATTGAATTGCTACTATGTATGAATTGTGCTATATAAATAAACTTGCTTGCTTGGCTGGACGTGAACCCGGGACGTTGTGGTCCAAAACCTTGACAACCAGGGTGCCCCAAGTTTATCTCAATCCAACCCTCTCATGTCCATGTGTCCGTGTAAAGAGTAGTTGGTGAATGTTCATACTGACTGTGATGATGGAGTACTAAATCCACAGTTCTCCTGGGACCTCTCTTTCTCCCCGGGCTGTCGGTGCCTCTCTCAGATGTTTAGGATCTGGATCTTTGTTCATGAGATTCAGCCTCTCCTCTTGTCGCTTTCCCTCCCCTTGTGTGTTTGTGTAGTCTGTCCTCTTCCAGGTCTCTCTGGTGGAGTGGAGGTCATGTGTTTGGCGACACCTGAAGTTGCTCAACGTCCTCCTGGATCTATATTCTTCATTTATGTTTACAATCTATTTATTTTTTGTCATCATGATTGTCCATACTGTAATTTCATTATGTCTGTCTATTCTGTAAAGACAACATATATTTCCTGTCTGTTGGTCCTGGAGAGGGATCCCTCCTCTGCTGCTCTGGAGTTTTCTGTATCTGAATCGAAAGTCTAAAGACAGAGGGTGACTGTAAAGCCTCCTGAGGCTGATTTGTGATTTGTGATATTGGGCTGTATAAATAAAACCAACTTGACTTGACTTCTAAAGTTCAGATGAAGATAATTTGAGTTTGACTTAGTCTGAACTTCACCCTGACAGTCGTCTGCAGGTTTATATTATAGGAAACACACAGAATCTGGTTCTAAATAGATTTCTATTATCTGGAAGTTTAACTTGCTACGTAATAAAGGAGGTCATCTGCATAAAAAGAGACATAATGAGTGACATCATCACATTTATTCTCATGATGTCATCAGACCATTGATGGAACAAAAACCGAAGGAGATATAGATGTTACTTTTATTATAATTACTTTATACAGGTCAGATTATATGTTAGTGTGAAAACACACAACTGTTGATTGATTAATAAACTGATCTGAGACACTGAATACACCTGTCTGCCTCTCTCTTACCTGTCTCTTTCTGACCTGTGTCTCTCTCTCTCTGACCTATCTGTCTGTCTCTCTCTCTCTGACCTGTCTGTGTCTCTGACCTTTCTGCAGCTCTGTGATGGGTATCAGTACCAGTGGGATGAATTTACCTGTGAGACCTGTCCGTCAGACATGCGGCCCACCCCCAACAGAACCACCTGTCGTCCAACTCCAATCATCAAACTGGAGTGGAACTCCCCCTGGGCCCTAGTGCCCGCCTTCCTTGCCATGCTCGGTATCCTAGCAACCAGCTTGGTGGTGATCACCTTCATCCGCTTCAATGACACACCCATCGTCAGGGCATCAGGGAGGGAGCTCAGCTACGTACTGCTGACAGGTGAGTACTACTACTCACAGGTAAATACTACGACTGGCAGGTGAGTGCTACTGGCAGGTAAATGCTACCTACAGGTAGATAGCCTACTATTGCTAAATATTTCAGTTCTTCATCAGGGTGTCAGGGATGTACCACCTGTCCAGGTATCCTCTATAGGAACATACTGTTACAAAGGTGTGTCAGATGATTCTCAGCAGGTGTTGGACTCTGAGAGGTTTCTGTCTTCTCACAGATTCTGTTTTAGTGGACGGACTTTAAAGGTTCAGTCTGGGGACTTCAGGGTCGTATCTCTGCTGTTTGCAGATGATTATGTTCTGTCTGCTTTATTGTAACTTTGACTTCTCAGTTTGCAGCTGACTGAAAAACACAATTTGGAAATTCTTAGGACCATGTGAACCTGTTTAAAGCTCTGTGTGATGACTTGGTACAGCAGCTGTTTGCACTTTTGATGGTGTTTGAAACAGTGTGTGCTGCCTGGAGAAGCAAATCACTGAAGGTCGAGAAACATACAGAATGGTAATAATGACCATCCATCCATTCTTCACATTACTGCTGATGCTGCACCAATCAAACGACTCAGTCAACAAGATTATGCACGACTCAAAGACAGAGCATGATAAAGTTTACTCAAGATTAAAGGCAGGTAAAAGTCAGTTATAGACAGGCAGAGAAAATCAGGTAAACGTATCCTGAAGGGGCATAGGCAGATGAGAAGTCCAAAAAGCAGGCTGGGGTTCATAACAACAGAGGATGTGTCCGTTGAGGGCACATGCTTCCATAGGTGTGGCTGGGGCTTCCCGTCCAACATCCACCTGGGTGGTGAGTGTACTGCCCATGAAGCTGGCGTCAGCTCTGGAGTTGATGAACGCAGATACAGTGTGCCTGGTCAGGCAGGATAAGCTGAGTGTGAAGCAAGGGACAGAGGACATTTCTGAGTCTTGGGCTTTGCTCACCAGCACCACAACATTGTTTTTATCATTTCTTGTCATTGTTAACAAAAATGCATCACTCTGTGTGACACACCAGTTTTCTGAAGGGTTGTAATCTACATCCGTCATGATATCCTGCAAGAGTTGACCACAATTCAATTCAGTTTTATTTATATAAAGCCACATCATAACAATGTTATCTCAGGGCACTTTCCATATAGAGCAGGTCTAGACCATACTCTTTATATTTACAGAGACCCAACAATTCCCGCCATGAGCAGCACTAGGAGACAGTGGCACGGAAAATCTCAGAACCAGGGCAGAACCAGGCTCTGGGTGGACAGTCATCTGCCTCGACCGGTTGGGTTTAGAGAGAGAGAGAGTGAGAGAGAGAGAGAGTGAGAGAGAGAATGAGAGAGAACAGGTGGAAAGCAGGTACAAAAGTTTAAAATTTTACACAAGACGACAGAACCAGACTAGTTGAAGAGTTAGACTTAGCTGGTTAAAACTATTTCTTCCTGAGCTGATACAGGTTTCCTGACCAGCAGCGAGGATGACATCACCAGTCTCTCTCTCTCTGCAGGTATCTTCCTGATCTACCTGATCACCTTCCTGATGATCGCAGAGCCAGGTGTGGTTGCTTGTGCATTCCGGCGCCTCCTGCTTGGCCTTGGCATGGCCATCACCTACTCCGCCATGTTGACCAAAACCAACCGCATCTACCGCATCTTTGAACAAGGCAAGAGGTCGGTGACCCCACCCAAATTCATCAGCCCCACCTCCCAGCTCATCATCACCTTCATCCTTATCTCTGTCCAGGTGAGAACACAGGTGTCAAACCACTTCCTGGTTCTGTTTCAGCAGCTTGTCACATGATTCAGGTTTATCTTTCTGTGTGTGTGTCAGGTCCTTGGTGTGTTTGTGTGGTTTGGTGTTGTCCCTCCTCACACCATCATCGACTACGAGGAGCTCCGCCCCCTGAACCCTGACCTGGCCCGAGGCATCCTGAAGTGTGACATGTCCGACCTGTCAATCATCTGCTGCCTCAGTTACAGCATTGTACTCATGGTAACATATCGATCCAGTATTGATCCTTCATTGATCTGTTATTGATCATCTGATGTTGAAGAGTGGCTCTCATAAATAGTGATTTCAGAGCAAGCAGCCAATCTGTTTTCATGCTTCTGATGTCACATTGATCTTTGACAGAGAACTAGTATGAATCGTGGTACTGGGCTGTACTGTCTTTGTAACTAGGTAAACTGTATTGTTTCTGTTGCTAGGTAACGTGTACGGTGTACGCAGTGAAGAGTCGTGGTGTTCCAGAGACATTTAACGAAGCAAAGCCAATCGGTTTCACCATGTACACCACCTGCATCATCTGGCTCGCCTTCGTACCAATCTTCTTTGGTACCGCACAGTCCACCGAGAAGGTAAGGCCAAACCCGGCCAAACCAGGATCAATCAGGCTGAACCAGAACAAACCAGGACAAGCTAAAACCAGGACAGACCATAGTGTCATGACCAGCTCAAAGGGCCATGGCAAATAAAGGGAGAGGAACCAAAAATGTAACTGATTTATTTACAAAACATAAATGAATTGGCAAAAAGAGAGAGATGTGGATGTCAGTAGGGCCAGTGGTGAAAGTGAGTGGATGTGTGGAAAATATGGTGTGTGGGTGTTGGTGGGAAAAGTCATAAAGGAACCAAACAAAGTGCATGGAGAGAGACTCTCCGAGGGAACTCGTGGACAGCCTTGCCTACCAATAACATGAACCTGAAAGATAAGAGGAAATATGGTGGTAAATGATGTGACAATGCAGGAGTCGACCCTCACTGAGACAGACAGGTGAGCAGAGAGACACACAGGAGACGACCCTCACTGAGAGACAGGTGAGGAGAGAGACAGACAGGAGTGGACCCTCACTGAGGTGGACAGGTGAGCAGAGAGAAAGACAGGTGAGGAGAGAGAAAGACAGGAGTCGACCCTCACTGAGGTGGACAGGTGAGCAGAGAGAAAGACAGGTGAGGAGAGAGACAGACAGGAGTCGACCCTCACTGAGACAGACAGGTGACCAGAGAGACAGACAGGAGTGGACCCTCACTGAGACAGACAGGTGAGCAGAGAGACAGACAGGAGTGGACCCTCACTGAGATGGACAGAGGAGCAGAGAGACAGACAGGTGAGCAGAGAGACAGACAGGAGTGGACCCTCACTGAGCAGCTACATCATGGTTCCAGTTGAGTTTCCTGTGAGAACACAATCGAGTGTTTTCTGTTTGGTTCAGTGTGAGTTCAGTCAGATGAGTCTTTAATGCAGCTGAGAGATGAACAGAATTAGACACAAAGTGGAACATTTCCAGGGAGAAGGGAACAGCTGGATTATGCAGATTATAAACCAACACAGGGCGTAATTATAGAATAATAACATTGTTTAAACCAAAGTTACAATGAGCTTCAATAAACAGATAAAAAGAGACAGTAAAAGCCAGAAATAACATGAAGGAAAAGAGTAAGACAGAAATGATCCAACAGATTCATCTCAAAGCTCCTCTTTATTTACATCCCAGCATCTCCTGCTAATCCTCTCCAAAAGCTGCTCCGGTTTCCTGTGAAAGGTACCTGCAAAAACCTTTTAGTGTGTTCAGGATCAGAATCAGGATCAGAACCAAATTTATAACCAAAAAGATGAACAACTTTATTATCACATAAATCAATTAATATGAAAAAATAACCTGTGTGGTCCCATGCTGCGGAGCAATGAATCTATTCTGGAAGAAAGGATCTTGTGGTAATTGAGGAAGTTCTATCTGAGTGGATGTGTCTTTGTGTCTCTACAGATGTTCATCCAGACAGCCACTCTGACTGTGTCCATGTCTCTCAGTGCGTTCGTCTCTCTCGGGATGCTCTACATGCCCAAGGTCTACATCATCCTCTGCCACCCTGAACAGAACGTCCAGAAGAGGAAGAGGAGCTTCAAGGTCTGAACTTCACTGGGTCCCCTGGTGGTTGCTGTTCTGCCTGATGGTTGCTGTTCTGCCTCATGGTTGCTGTGTTGCCTGATGGTTGATGTGTTGCCTGATGGTTGCTGTTCTGCCTGATGGGATGGTTGCTGTGTTGCCTGATGGTTGCTGTGTTACCTGATGGTTGCTGTGTTTCCTGATGGTTGCTCTGTTGTGTTGCAGGCTGTTGCCCAGGCTGCCAAAATATCTCAAAAATCGTTAAATGAGAAACAGAACGGAGAGACGAAGATTGAACCTGACAGATCACAATAATACTGCAGTAATACTACAAAGTAAAGGTACTGAAACTACACACTACAGTATACACCGACATTCACATTTCAGCAAGTAAAACTGCAGTTAAAATATTCACCCTATCTACAACTATAATTTATTTATTTTATTTTTATTGCATCTTTAGCCATGTTAGTGCTGTTAGCATTGTGTCTCTATGGATGTTAATGTCTGCCTGTCTGCCTGTCTGTCTGAAACATCTCAACAACTGTTGGATGGATTGTGATGAATTGTGGTTCATCATTCATGTTCCACTCAGGATGAACTGTAATAACTTTGGTGATCCTCTGACTTTTCATCTAGCGCCATCATCAGGTCAACATGTTAATGTGTCCAACACTTTGATTTATGACCAAATACCTGCAGAACTAATGACATTCCAGCCTCAGCTGCACTCTGTGTTCACTGCTAACTAGCTAATGTTAGCATGCTAACACGCTGAACTAAAATGGTGAACATGGTAAACATTCTACCTGCTAAATATCAGCATCTTAGCATTGTCACTGTGAGCATGTTAGCATGCTGGTGTTAGCATTTAGCTCATAGCACAGCCTCACAGAGCTGCTAGCAGGCTGCAGACTGTTAAAATCTGTATCATCACATTTCTCATTTGAACTAAATTCAGACCATCAGTGTGTTGCTCAAGGGCACCTCTGTGTGTGTTCAACGAATCAGATGCCTCCAGGTGTTTCATGTCTATTATAACATCCATTAATACATTTATTAATACAACGAGAGAGAGACAGAGAGCAGGAGAAAAGAGAACATACAGTAGTACAATGCAAGTTCCACATAGAGATGTAAAGTAATTGTAATAATAATAATAATAATAATAGTAATAATAATAATAGCAATACTATTAATAGTAATAACAATAATAATAATGGTAATAGCAATACTACTACTACTAATAATAGTAATACTAATAATAATAAGCAGTAACAATAATAGGAGCAGCGGCTGTTGAACAGGAACATGGGGACAGCAGGTGGCCTGTAACCATAGATCCAGACTCTACAGCTCCGGAGGCAGAAATACCTGCAGAAAGCAACAGAAGAAGAGAGAGAGGAGAGAAAGCTCACATCGTAATCATATCAAAAGGACTGAGTGTTACTGTACCCTGTGTAGTATTAGCATACCCTGTGTAGTATTAGCGTACCCTGTGTAGTATTAGCGTACCTTGTGTAGTGTTACCGTACCCTGTGTAGTATTAGCGTACCCTGTGTAGTATTACCATACCCTGTGTAGTGTTAGCGTACCCTGTGTAGTATTAGTAAATGAGTTATCGTTGTTCATGGCATCACCGACTGAGGATGATAACGTGTCAACATATCACCTGTTAAAACTAAAAAGGTAGAAAAACAAAAGGCCCCCTGGAGAAGTGGAGAGAGTCGGTTCAACATGAAATCTACGAGGATCGACTCAAAGACTACGACAAAGAGATTTAACAGGCCAGACAGTCTTTCTCCTCTAAAGTCATTATATAGTAGAGCACTCTTCTTTACTGTTGATCGACTTATTAATCCACCATCTACAACCCCATCAGAGATGCTGTCCACTGGAAAATGTTAACAGTTCTTCTTCTACATTCTTCAATAACAGAATTATTGCCATCAGACAGAACATGAGCCCCTCAAGACCCAGAAATGAACCTTCCTTCCAGTTCTCCAGGAAGATTACTGCTGCCATGTCTCACGTTGACCCTCTAGACTTAAAAAACTAGACAATATTGTTGGGCTGTCCTCCACCTGCTGCTTGGACCGTCTGTTTGTCTGTCTGTCTTTGTCACGTCCCCGCTATGTAAAGGCCTTTAGTCATCAGAACTGTTGTCTGATTGTTCTGTGTCCTTTAGATTATATTATATTTTGTACTGAGACAGAAGCTAACATGCAGAACCAGACTACAGAACTACATCTACCAGCATGCCCTGAGAGCAGAGTAGAAGAGCTCTGTCTCAGCAGTATGAAATCTAAACATCATTAGACTTGGTGATTGACACACAGGGGGCGGGCTGTATGTCCTTGTATGGCAGATGGGCGGGGCTGACGTGTGTTGAACAGGATGGAGATGATTCGTGACGTCTGGAAGCTGCTGCAGATATTTCTGGAGGACCTGCTGAATATTTCAGCTGCTTGTGACAGATTCATGTAACAGCTGAGCTGCTGTGTGCTCTGGAGCAAGGCACTACCTCTGCAGGGTGACGGTTCTGTTCCCTGTAGAATCAAACAAACTGGGAAGAGCTTCTTCTTCTTCTGTTTTCTCTGCTGTGTCCCCGGTGTGAACCATCAACCACATCAGTATTATCACACACAGACAAGAGGAGTTTAACATGTCCAGTGATTTCCAATATCCTGTTGAATCAATACAGCCTGTCATGGGGGAGAGGGGGTATTGGCATACCCTGTGTAGTGTTACCGTACCCTGTGTAGTATTGGCGTACCCTGTGTATTGTTAGCGTACCCTTTGTTGTATTAGGATCAGGGGTAGGGTTAGTGTTAGCGTACCCTGTGTAGTGTTAGCGTAGCAGTCTTGCTGTGTAATCTGCTGATGAACTAACTCATAAAAGCCTGTTTAGTTTTGCTGAGAGAGACCTGATACTTTCTGATCAATAATGTTGTATTGATAATCTACATCTTTACTACAGACAGGGTGACGGTCAGTGATGGAGGACATTTGGAGTCAAACTCACAACTGTTATTGATCAAATATCATTTCCATCTTACAGCTGTGATGATGTCACTTTATTTTTCAGGAGAGAAAAGAACTCTTTAGGTTTCTGAGCTCAGTTTATTAAAATAACGAGATGTAAGGACCGACCGGTCCAGGGTTCCCGGGTCCCTCGAGTCTGACCGGTGTTCTGTATCATCAGTTCATTAATATATGAGTGAGTGAACAGAGCTGTCAGTGTGTTTAATTAATAATCAGAGGTGTTAAAGAGACAATCCACCTGCAGCTGAACACCAATGTTATCAGAGTGAAGCTGAACCAGATTAAAGCAGCAGAGGGATTCAAAGCCTCAACTCCTCTCACTAACCCTGCAGGACCTACAGTGTGTCCTCACCCAGGATGACCTCACTATACTTCATCCAATCAGCATCAACACATTATAGATGATTGACAGATGGGGGTGGGGGCAGTGTGTGATCAATGACAGCTGCTGATCAGATTCTCTTGAGCAAGGCACTGACCCCTCACTGTTTTTATTCTCTCTTCTTAGGTAGCTGCTGACCAATCCCTGTTCAGGGCCTGATGACATCATCATCATGAAGTTCACATGGTCCCTCCCCATACACCTACACACACACACACAGAGTGTGTTTAACACCGAGTCATGTCAAAATAAAACTATACACTGGACTTTTATTGTGAAAATCAGGGGCTTTTGTGGTTCAGACAGGAAGTCCTCAGCAAGAACTTGTCTCTCTGAGTGGTGCGTTCAGGTGAAGCTCAGACATTCAGACACTCAGTGTTGTTAACAAACAGCCAAACTAACTAAAACCTGGTTTAGGGGTCACTACTGAGTTTTTTGTAAAGAATCACTCAAGATAAAATGTTTGTCTTTTATTTTTGAGAATCTGAAACATGGTGTCTCATTGGCTGAAGTTTTCACTGTCAGTATGTTGCTAATGCTCCGTTGTTATTACAAAAGACTCCAGCATATTAAATATATAATAAATGACATTATTAAAATTATTATGACAAATTAAATCTATTATAAATGTTAAGTAAATTGTAATAGCGATCAAACCTGCATAATAGATCGATTTGGATAATTCTGTTACAAATGGTTTAGCATGTTTGATTGTTTCATAATGTAACATTTCATCATGAAAGTATATTTTTCATCCAAACACATGAACCAACAGATGTCAGCTGATCAACTTTTTATTAGTTGAAAAGATTTTACTGGTTTTCTTTCTAACTGATGTTGAGAAGTGTAAACTGAGGACTTCCTGTCTGACTTTAGTTCTGAAGATGTTTGCTTTTGATCTGACAACACGTCCAACTTCAACTGGTTAAACTGGTCCAACAGTCCAGTTTGTTGGGCCGGAGACATCCATCCTGTGAACAGTCAGACTCACCTGAAGGACTCACCTGTTCATCCTGAGGTTCTCCATAACGTCCACCTTCAGAAAGCAGTTGAACAGAAACACTGGAGTCTCAGAGGCCAGCATGGACACCTGATAGACCAGGACTCACCTGGCAGGACATCACAGGTTCAGAACAAAAACCCTTTAAACAAACACTGAAGCATTGATCACACCAGGAAACACCTGACTGTTAAAGGATCATATTTATTTTCTGAACAGACTCTTATTTTGGTAGTTGTGTCATGTGACTCAGTGGCTTCACTGACCTCGGCCCACTGTCGGATCCTGGGCTCAGTGTACCTGGGTCATCTGTGAGACCAACAGCCAGGTGTGAGTGGAATGATGCTGAGCAGAAACGCTGCAACATGATTGGTCAGACAGGTTCAGAGTGATTCATTCCCCGAATACTGTAAAACTACAAGAACTGAAGATGTTTTTGTTGTCATATTAGCTAACACATATGTTGCTACCTGTTGAGACATGCTGGCATGGAGGTATTAATAGATGTGATGTGGCGCCTCCACTCAGTCTTACCACTAATGTGATCACTCGCAGTACTGCAGCTAAAACATAATGTTCCCCATAGACCTCCATTAGAAGAACCTAGAAAAGATACTGTTATTGCGTGACGTCTCGGAGTAAAGTCTACAGACTGAGCAGGAACCAGTTTTATTTATTTACAGGGACAGTGCACATGAATCAACATGTCTGTTTACACATCAGCTTCTGGATGAAATTGGTTTAAAGTTCCAGTTTTTCTCGTTTATCTTACAGGTTCACTTGCCTAGTTAGCAGATAGTTTCTTGATAAATCTCACTGATTGCTTGATATTTGACTGAAAAATGTCATATAACTAATGCAGTTAATATTTATTTAGATTGTTGTTCAGTTTGGTGATTTCTTTATTGCCAACATTTTCTGTAAATGCATGGAAGAGCTGCTGGTTTGCAAGATCTCATGAACCCATAGCAATAATGGTTACAATAGCGATCACAGACAGATTTCTCAATCACAAACTGGTGCAGATAATGAAGTGTACCATACCAAGGGAACTGCTATTAGGCTCGTTCTACATGAACTGTGCCTTGCTTGGAAAGTGGACGAGATCAGACGGGCGCAGGAGGGGGCGCTGTGACAAACAGCAGCAGTCAAGTCAGACAGTTTCCAGCAGCCTTCAAAGAATATACAGGAAGTCCCAGAAATATTTATATCCTGTTAGATCCACCTGTAGGCTACCTGTAGTTTGCAGATCACGGTCGGATAGTTATGGCTGAAATAAACTTTATTATTATTCATATCAACCACACAAGATGTTTGTTAACAGATGAAACCATCACTGCACAACACCGGTGATCAATTCTACGCAGGCCTGACTCATTTCGAACAAGCCTAATGATTCACACCTGTCCACTTTCTGTGGACTCTGCTGAGGAAATGACATGAATGACGTACAGAGCTACCAAAATAAGAGCACAGTTTTCTTTGAATAAGCAGAGTTTTTATTCCTCACAGCTGACAGTCACTCATCCTGCAGAGCCTCACCTGTCTGTCACCTGTCTGACAGACTGATGACCTGTGACATCTTTGTACACCTGTTTACACGTCATCTCCTCATGACTCATCCTGATTGGTCTGACACTGGAACCAATCACAGCTGTGTGTCTGTGTGTTTGTGTTGACCTTCACACAGGTTTAGACTCTTCAGGACTTCAGGAACAGGGTCTGCAATATTTCAGACTGACGAGGTGATGAAATATTAGTCTGATGGATTCTGGTCTGTGAGCAGACCTGTTCTCAGCTGCAGTCAGTTCAAAGGACCTGTTTGCCTTAATTCAACACTCACGTGTTTTTTCCTGCGGTCTTTGAAGAGTCCATTCGGTCACTTCCAGGAGATCAAGCACTGCCACGTCAACAACTTTGTTGAAGTTTTTGAACCATGAAGTCAAATTCAGATCTCAAAATGTTGCTCACATTGGATCAGTGTGAACATACAGGCTAACATCAGACCTCCGGCCAATCAGGTTACATTCTGTCAGTCATGTGATTAAAACCTCTAAACTGCCTAAAACACAAGAGGCGGAGAGAGGCTTTTCAAAGTAAAATGTTCTGAGGCATTTAAATTTCAACTTTTAGTATTCAGACTTCAGTGGCTCATCAGCTGTGGATTATTATTATTATTCTTATTATCATTATTAGAATGATCCTTTAAACTCTTCCAACCACAGATTTAGATTCGGATCCTCTGACTGACCAAACATCTTCAGTGTGGAAGAAAAACTTCAGCTTCACTTTGGCTTTTTTCTGAGGAAACCATCTCATCACAAGGTCCATTTAGTAGCTATTCTGGAGCTTTTCATCGTATCACACAATCTTCCACGACGGTTTCAAGAATGAACTTTCAGTCTTTACGTTGTTAAAGTCAGAACAAAAGGACATTTGAATATCTGCAGCTCCACAGCAGCAACAACTTTAATAAAATCATTTCCCTGTTTCAGTCGCTTCAATATAAACTCTGAGGTTTGATTCCAGACGAGATTTTAATACCAAAAACTCAGTTTAACATTAAATCAGTAGAAGAAGAATGAGAATGTGGAGGATGAAATCCTGTCTGAATGAGATTTTATTCAGAAAGCAAGAGACAAGCAGAAAGTGCTGTAAAAGTCTCCTGACAGAGACAGAAGAATCCCTTCGTCATGTCTTGATCATCACTCCGTCTCCTCTTCGTCTCAGTGTCTGATATTAAATCAGTAGAAGAAGACTCTTCGTCGTGTCTCGATCATCACTCCGTCTCCTCTTCGTCTCAGTGTCTGATATTAAATCAGTAGAAGAAGAAGACTCTTCGTCGTGTCTCGATCATCACTCCGTCTCCTCTTCGTCTCAGTGTCTGATATTAAATCAGTAGGAGAAGAAGACTCTTCGTCGTGTCTCGATCATCACTCCGTCTCCTCTTCGTCTCAGTGTCTGATATTAAATCAGTAGAAGAAGAAGACTCTTCGTCGTGTCTCGATCATCACTCCGTCTCCTCTTCGTCTCAGTGTCTGATATTAAATCAGTAGAAGAAGAAGACTCTTCGTCGTGTCTCGATCATCACTCCATCTCCTCTTCATCTCAGTGTCTGTAGAGTTGGTGCTGCCTGGCTTGGAGGCACGTTGGCAGCTGCAGGATTCAACCTCTTCACTTTTCTGTCTGTTTGTTTCTGTGAGGAGAAGCATCGCATGATTTAATATGTGTGGACAAAAGTATGTGGACAGACCTGGTTACAGTATCCAGAGAAATACATCATTTTTTAAAATCCCTTTAATCCTCCTGTGGTCCCTCAGATTTGTTCTGGGACCCTTTGGGGGGTTTCTGGCCCTCAGGTTTTAGACAACAGTTGTTTCCAAACTGAATCCCTTAACTTCCACCTTAAGATCCCATTAATTTAGCCATAAATAATGATGTCATTAAGGTCTTCTTAAGGGTTAATAATGGATCAATGAATTGATTGCAGTTTGTGAAGGCATTTATATATTTAATGAATTATTTATGAAAGTGTTTTTTGAAAGTAAACATTCACACATTTAATAATAAATAAGTAAATTAAGTTATGTCTTAAAGGGCCTTCACGTTCTAATGGAAGAGGAAGGAGACTGGCTTCAGTTCAGTTCTGGATTTTAGTTTCATTAAAATAAAGGTGAGTGATGCGTCGCTCCGCGTGCAGCAACTCTCACACAGACTGCATCTTAATGTTCAGCTGTCCACATACTTTTGGCCATGTACTGTGTTTTATATATTTATTGTGTATTTATATTTTTGATGTGAGTTGTTGTTTCTGCACTGAGAATAAAACTGATCAGATGACAGGTGTCATATATGTGTCATGCTGAGTATCCTCAAATGTAAATACTGCAGTACAAGTACCTCAGAGTACAGCAGTGTTTACTCTCTTTCCTCCTCAGCTGAAACTGATCTGAGATCAGCTGCTGCCTCCTGCTGGACACTCCTGACATCACACCTGAGCTGTGACATCACACCTGAATTGCTGAGTTTCTACAGTAGAGACTCTATAAAACAATAATTTAATGCTAATAATTACAATCCAACGTAAAGTTCACACTGAGCTTTTGTTTTTTCAGATTCATGGTTCAGTTTCTATTTTTAGAAAAATAATTTAATAAAAACGATTTCAAAGACGCCCCTCCAGCGCTTCGCGGCCGCAGAGCAGAGCGGCCCAGGCTTCAGAGGCAGCTGCAACGCCGTACAGCAGCGGGAAGAGAGGCTAGTATACCACACACACACCACTGTCCCCTGTCAAAAGTTATTCCCCACTGTTTGTCATCATGCCTCTTTGCCATTCGCCGTTACGAGCGCCATGTCATTGAACATAATGAGCCTGAAGCTCCATGTGGAGCTGGGACATGTTGTTCTGTACTATACACCGCTGTAGGCAAAGGAGTTTCAGGATTTTCGGCAGGATTTTCCGCCATTCAATCAGGTTTTCACCGTCTGAAGGGATGTGCACACACATCTGCTCTTGTAGCTTAGCCAATACGAACACACTGTCTCTCTGAAATAACCTGTGATTGGCTAAAGTCTCCCATCTCGGGCTAGATTTTCTGAAGCCTGAAAACAGAACCAAGAGGGGGGGACTGAAGTATAGGTCTGCTCTCAGACCACTTGAATTACAATATGCTGCACAGTTAATATGGCGTTTTTGCCCAATGACGCCAAAAGAAAACTGCCTACCCAACCTTTAAATTATTTATTATAAATAAACAGCAAATCTTCAGTTTGACAGTTTAATACTCGCACGCGCACACGGTAGAAACGTGTTTAATCTCAGTAAAAAGAACAGAATGCAGGTCTGAGACACGCTGACAGAAGTGAACGATCTGTTCAGCTTGAACTAATTCAAGTAATCAATAAACAAATGAAATCCACTTCCGGCTGTTTCCAGTGATCCTTTGGATCAGATCATCAGATCCGGATCAGCTGCTTCTGTCTGATCTGGACTCTGTTTCTTCACTCGACTGCTCCTGTCTGTCAGTCAGATCCAACATGGCGGCCTCCGCAGCTTCACGTGAGCTCTTCACGGAGGGAGTCCGAGTGGTTCTTCACACCTGGCCGGTTCTACAGGTAAATATGACGAGTGACGGTACATCTGTACATCTAGCAGAGAGAGGACACACTGACAGACTGTCCCTGCGGACCAGACGGGGCGATGCTAACAGGCTAAAGCTAACGGGCTACAGGCTGCAGAGTTCATGAAGCTCCGTGAAGCGGAGTCCGTCTGATCGGAACTCTGCTGGGTTCGATCTTTCAGTTTTGGGAATGTGGAGCAGGAGTCTGCTGAGAGATCGATTGATTCTAATCATTTATTATTGGGGGAAACATCCAGATGCAGTTTTAGAGGAGAAATGACATTTAAAGACCAACCAGCAGCAGAAGCTGATCAGCTGGTTCTAAATATTGATAATTCAGCTGATGTAAAGATCAGTTCACTGATTGAAAACTAAACCAAATCAATGACAGATCAGTGGAACAGGGTTCTGATTGGGAAAGTGGAGGGAGAAGCTTCAGTAACTATATCACTTACCTCCGTCTCCTTGTGCGTCGCACGGGAACTGTTGGCTCTGTAAATCAAATAATTTTTATATATACATACATACATACATACATACACACACACACACACACACACACACACA